>JAHDVE020002556.1:0-167141 GCA_022606495.2 Halesus radiatus | reverse complement strand
GCAACCGGTCCGACCCAAAAGCCGTCCCCGGATATGCCGCAACCTAAGCACGATAGCCACCCAGCCCACCTACGAGCTTGCAGCAACCGGTTCGACCCGAAAGCCGTCCCCGGATATGCCGCAACCTGAGCACGATAGCCACCCAGCCTACCTACGAGCTTGAAGCAATCGGTCCGACCCTAATGCCGTCCCCGGATTTGCCGCAACCTGAGCCCGACAGCCACCCAGCCTACCTACGAGCTTGCAGCAACCGGTCCGACCCGAACGCCGTCCTCGGATATGCCGCAACCTGAGCCCGACAGCCACCCAACCTACCTACGAGCTTGCAGCAACTGATCTAACCCGAAAACCGTCCCCGGATATGCCGTAACCTGAGCCCGACAGTCACTCAGCCTACCCACAAGCTTGCAGCAACCGGTCCGACCCAAAAGCCGTCCCCGGATATGCCGCAACCTAAGCACGATAGCCACCCAGCCGACCTACGAGCTTGAAGCAATCGGTCCGACCTTAATGCCGTCCCCGGATATGCCGCAACCCGAGCCCTACAACTACCCAGCCTACACACGAGTTTGCAGCGACCAGTCCGACCCAAATGTCCCGGATACGCAGCAAACCTCGCTCATATGACAGCTGACATCACCTCAGGCGATTGACCATACTGGCCGGTGCTACAAATCAAATATGCTCCGGGCGACGACATCTCCACTTGGAAAATACCAAACACCTTTCCCAGGAGGACTAGCGAATCACAATAGTGATGCATCCCTGTGTGCCGGTGCCTAAATATTTGCACTCCCTTGAGCGGTCCTATACGTCTCGTACATACTTCAAAATTGAAAAAAAGACAATATAAAAAAAATATTATTTGGTCCCCCTAATTTACGGCTTACTAGCCATTTGAAGGCGCCGTCAGTTGATTTTTAATAATATAATGATTTATTGAACAAGTATAGGAAAACTCCTATAATATTTCGCAGGAGTTTTGGGAAAACTTGCTGATAAAGATATTTGGTAAGAAGTTTACATCTATGAATCGAGTACTACATCAATCGTTCTGAGTCTGTAACAAGAGTCATGGACATTTTTCTAGGCAGATTTATAGGAATAAAAATACAAATGACATTAAATGAAGCTAAAACTCTGAGAACTGTATCGGTAGTAAGTATGTAATTAAACTGTAATAAGTAAGCTATATAGGCATATTCAATCCTATTTATATACAATATATATTCTCTGTCTGAATCATAAAACATTCAAAACATCTTTTACAACCTAACCTCTATTTAAACACCTAAACTATATCCTGAAATCTAACAGTATGAGTATGTTATTATTTAATTTTATTTCAACTATTCTTTTCTCTCTCCATTTTTGTTATTGTTTCCATATTAGTATTAAACTAACTTTATAATTTTTTTAAATATTTAGATAACTTTTAAATAAACAAAAAAATCATCACTGTATTATTTAACCTTATTATATAATTTATGTACCTACATCTGTGTCGACAGAGGAATTTCTTAGTGAGACAGACGTCGATTAATCCTTTACGTATTATTTTTGTAAATATAATTAAATAAAATAAAATAAATATATATATAATATAATATCTTCAAACGATTGGTGCGTCATTATTAATTATGTTTTTAAGAAATATACGTTATTTACACAACTTTATAAATATATGTAAACATCTACATGTTTCAAGAGCAATGCTGTCATCATAATAATAATAATAATAATTGGATGATTTGTGTAGCGCCGTTTTTTTTAAAAAAAACACCTCAGGGACACTGTAGGGCATCATCAGGAATACATGAATACATATTAATATAATAAATGTATTCATATATTCCTGATGATGACAGCATTGCTGTAGAAACATGAAGATGTTTATGTATATTTATAAAGTGGTGTAAACAAAGTATATTTTTAAAAATTAATTAATAAATATATATTAGATAAAACCAGCACTAAATCCCCTTCTATTAAAGTTCTAATTTATCAGGGTGTGTATGGTGGCGCTTCAGCGCGCCCTTTAACACTTTGGCTTCAGTGTAAAAACAGAAGGTTCCCAGATCACTAAAACGCCACTTGAATTGTAAAAAATACTACATAGCCCGAGTGATAAGTGGCCACTATTAGGCGTACGTATAAAAACTAATCTCCGGCTGGAATTAGTAAAGAGAACTGACACATAAACTAAAGATCAGACCTACTGACGTCTTCTGCAAATCTTTAAAGTGGACAGAGATAAAATGTCCACTCTTTTTTCCTACGCGTGTTTCTGTGATTTTTGGTTCAGCATCCCACACGTGAAAGCCATATTATTAACACAAAATTTGAACAACAATGGAATAAAAATCACATCGCAAAATTTTCACATTTCAATTGCTTATATCTTTTATGAGAAATATTTTCAAATCGTTTAGCATCTCATCATCGGGGTGAAAAGATTATATGGAATTCATAAATTGTGAGTTCTAGTAATACTTCTTGCTTTTTCCATATTCATACACCTACTCTTCTGTTATACATGAATTTATTATTTCTTGACATGACCCAATTCAATTACTTGTTTCACTTGTTGGAACTCCTAATTCGGAATTCAGTCATATATGGTATAATGCTTTCAGTATGATGTTTCCCTCTCATGTCAATTCCGTGGAACTCTACCATACAGTGTGGTCACTTTTTTATAAAATATATTTCGGTATCTGTTGTCGAAAAAACAATAAATACGTATTATTGGGGAGGAACCTACGTAGGGTTTATTTTCAAATATAAACTTTCATGATTAGTTTGCTCGAGTGTTTAAATGTGAACGTAACAAATCATAATTTAAAGTGATCTTTATTTCTCAAGTATAAGGTTAATTACCTACTTGTTTAGAGTATATCTTGACTGTATGATCAAAGAGTTCGAATATTTTAAATTAATTTATCAATTTCTGCGTCAAAGCAAGCTTTCAACAGCTAATTGAGATCAATAACCGATGATAAAAGCCGGTGTCACTTTAAATGTAAATAAGTATATTTACTACCTTCCACCCACGTTTTAGTAATATTTTAAATTAAAATGTTAAACGATGATTTAAAAATGAGTTTGTAAAACGCAATCAGTTGCTCAAGAGGTTATGGAATCATTCGTTTGAGTATCTGGAAACGGTATGAAACAATTTTAATAGTTTTATTTAAACTATGATTCGAATATTAATAAAAAATCATCTCTGAAACCAGACGTGGGTTTATTGCATAAAATTATAATGGTTTAATATGAAAAATCTGTGAACTCTTTTGACATATTGAATCACTCGAAGCTATCATAATGTATTCGGGTAAAACATTAATTGGCACAAGACTGGCGCGTGCAAACAACATGTGTTATATCAAACTCTCAGGAGACCAAAAATAGCAATTAAGTATTTATGTTCGATTCAATAGCTGATTTTTATGCATTTGTCTGCCATATAGTAAAAGCAACAAGATGAGTTAATTTCAGAAAAACATCTTCCAATATAATATTATGCAAGAATCCACCTAACCAATAAAAAAATTATAAAATACAACCAGGTGCTGTTATTCGTGTGAATTCCCAATCATATGTTTCGGTTCATTTTTATCAACATGGAAATGAAGATTTTAACGTGAAATTACCTGAAAAACTGAAAATTTTCTGTTTTGATACGTTCCGGCTACACGAAACTCATAAATAAATCCTCAATAACAAATCCTTTTTTAACTCTCTGGATAACATTTGTTAGGTCTATTTTTAGCTCTGATAGTCTTCTTGTCTCACTGGGAAACATGTCCGTGTCGACACAGAATTACGTATTGAAACTACATATTTAATATTAATAAATAGTATGCAAAAAAATCAATTTATATTTTCAACTAAAACATAACTTGGAATTGGGATAGGGAAGATATAATAATAATAGTTGGATGATTTGTATACCGCCGTTTTTGTGAAAAATCACCTCAAGGGCGCTGTACAAATATTTCTTAACTAATTATGTGCAAACAGATACAGAAAAACATACTTACCTGGCAGGTCGCTTCAGATGAACACAGTTTTAGAAAAATTTATTTATGGAGATGATAGTTTTACATGGTTATTTGTTTCTCCTTTTCTATTGATGTTACATTTATTAGATGATTGGTGGCACAAGAAGAGGTGGTATTTATTGAATTATTGGTATTAATTTTTAGGACTGGAAAGTATTCATAAAACGAATTTTAGGACTCGAAAATATCTATAAAATTACTTTAAAATGCGTAAGAAGCTTTTAATAAATATTAACGTTTTTTTTAATTTATTTTACACTTTGGCTATTTACAGTGTTGTGGGCTGTGGACGCATTTGCGCACCGATGCGTGAATTTATGCGTGAAGATATGGAATATTAATACCTATACTCGTACATTATAGTTTTGGTAAAATATGTCATCATTCAGAATTATTTATAAATACAAATATAAAAACTTTCTTGTTGAATAATTTCTTCAAACGATTGGTATTCACTTTGTGGCGTCATTATTAATAAATAAATTAAACAGATAGCTTCTATTTTTTTTTTCAATTAAACATGTATGAAAACTTAGACCAAGCCGTATTTAGTTTTGATAATTTAACTGCATCCTTTATATGGTCTATAAATAATGTATAATGATAGTGTCCAAAAAAAAAAAAAATGTCATAGATTTAATATAGGAATAATGTAAAAATAGGAAGTAAGATTTGTAAAGCGCCCTTGAGGTGATTTTTCACAAAAACGGCGCTATAAAAATCATCCGAATATTATTATTAATAAACTTTCTAATAACCACTTTATTAATACACAGATATCTACATGTTTCGAAAGCGATGCTTTCTTCATCAGGAGTATATAGAATACTAATAATAAATATAAAAAGAGCACTGTAGGAATACCACTGAATCGTGTTATTTAATCATCTTTATGTTTATTTATAGTAAAGCGCACTTGAAGTGAAATAACACAAAACTGCGCTATATAAATGCTTCGTTATTATTATTGTTATTATATAATACTTTCTTGATGCCTCACAATATATACATCAATGTGTGTCACAGACCAATTTGACTAAAATCTGCTGAAATACTTCAGTAGGTGCAAAAACCAGGAACGTGTTTGAAATCAGTAGTTCGTAACATGATATGATTCGCCTCCCACAAATAATAATGACCTGGCTCGGTTTCATGATAAACACGGACTCGTGAAAAAACACTCAGCTCGTGATAGAAATAAGGTACCTATTTTAGTTGGATTTTCAAACAACTTCTTGGTCTTCATCATAATAAAAAAAGCCTTTTTACAATCTTAGATTTCTACATTGTTATACCTTATCAACACACGAATATATTTTAGAAATATTGTGGTATTGACGGTACTGTGTTTTTACTTACGAAGGCAGTGTTGTTAGTGGCAAATCCTATAAAGTAAAAAAATGAAGCACCGTCTATCAGTATGGTAGTAATAAAATTAAATGAATATTCAACAAGTTCTTAGACAGATTAACTTAATACAGTTAAGATATTTTTTTCTGGATTTATAAAACAGATGGCATACATTAACACATATTCAATATTGTACTTTCTGGAGGAACGCAGCGTTTAACAAATGCTTCTCAATTGTATCCTTCCCATATCTTTTTTATCTTGCACAAATAATGTTTAAAAAAAAATTGATCAATTCCATTAAAAAAAAATAATTGTAGGGGCTAATTTCTGACATGGTGGTTGAATGTGCTTTGTTTAATATTATCTTTAATATATAAAATTAATAACATGTATATTTTAACGCGGCATCACGTTCATGGGTGGAATGCATTGTACATATATTATACTTAGTTTGGTATTACAGATCAATGAACTGGTAAATGCAATTTGTTAGCCATAAGTAGTAATAATAGACTGTCTATAGTTAGTAATAAGATAAAGCATTGGAAAATAATATCAGTTATACAGCGCGCTTGGGGTAATTTTTCACAAAAACGGCAAATTATTAGTATTTACCCATCGATGGGAATAATAATAATAATAATTAGATGATTTGTACAGCCTGAAAATAAAGAATTTTTCACATCAGTCGAGACGTATTTTAATTCCGGAATAAATAAATTATTATTATTATTATTAAAAATTTAACATTTCACGAAAGTTTAATAAACTTACCCTCATTTTACGGTATTGATTTCAGTTCCTACTCTCCTACTGAAGTTAACCATACTTTATGTGAGGGGCGTAGCCGTCATTTTAATGCCAACCAGTTGCCGTCCCCCCAACAAGTTCCAGTGTGGGTTTATTGCTGATAATCGTGAAACAGGATATTTGTATCTACAGTTGGTTCACGTATTTGGTATGACGTATCAAATGATGCGTATCAATCCGAAAAATCTAGCAGACACCGAACACAAACTACGTATAATTTCTAGGGCTAAAATTTTACTGAAAACATCTATAAATTATATTCGCGGTGCTTTGGAGAAATTGCCACCTGGCATAAGACCCGATTTTTCACTTTTATGGAGTTAAATGCAAAATAATAAAATTGTAATAAAAAATAAAAATTCAAATTGCGTGGACCGTTTTGAGACTGTTACCGCAATATACAAAAAAAGTATTTAAAAATCCCTAACCGATCGGTTAGTAGCCGAGTGGATAAATACGTTGGGTTCGCACCCAGGCGTCGTGGGTTAAATACTCTGCCAGCTATGTCTTCCATCATAACACAAGAAACATTTTCCGCTTTTAATGATGATAATAGGAAAATTTTCAAATATTGTTATGTTATTCGTAACATAGGGATTTATATCTTTCTTTTAAAAATAATACCTGCTTGGCACTAAATAGACAATCCCTATATTTGAAAGAAAACAGTTGTGGTAAGAGCTTTCGACTTTTAGGTCCCAGACGGGCCTATGAAATTTAATATTTATCCAAAAAATTATTTCGGTTTTGAAATTTTTTATCAATTTCACAGGAAGTTATGAAATATTGAACTTGTTTCGGCACACAGAACACGTCACAACACACTTCTATCGTTCTATCTATTCAGTGCTTCTGGAATACTTAAGTAACTCCAATTTATTTTTAATAACTTATTGAGGTTTGTAAACCTCATTGTAATATTTAATCATTGAAGAAGATAATATTAACACATCCCAAATGAACCACGAAACCGAAAAAACAATAGAAATTAAAAATATTTCAGTCGCATCTGGGACTCGAGCCCAGGACCTCTACCTATCCGGGGTAACCGCTAAATCAATTTAGCTGATGAGACCAGTTCAATTTACGCCATTTACACCGATGCTGTCGCAGTCATGAAGTATGATATCGCTGTAAATGGCGTAAATTGAACTGGTCTCATTAGCTAAGTTGGTTAAGCGGTTACCCCGGATAGGTAGAAGTCCTGGGTTCGAGTCCCAGATGCGACTGAAATCTTTTTAATTTCTGTTGTTTTTCAGTTTCGTGGTTTATTTGGGATGTGTTAATATTATCTTCTTCAATGACTTAAGTAACTACCCACCTATGCAAAGGAGCTGAAACGTGCAATATAATACATAATAATAATGATAATTGGATGATTTGTATAGTGCTGTTTTTTGTAAAAAATCACCTCAAGAGCACTGTACAAAATTACTTCCTATTCTGTATCTAATTATGTAAAAATAGATACAGAAAAACATACTTACCTGAGGTCGCTTCAGATGAACACAGTTTTATTAGAAAATTTAAGCTTAGAGAAGATATTATTTTTAAATTTTCTATTTTATTCTCCTTTTCTATTGATGTTACATTTATTAGAGGATTGGTGGAACAAGACGAGTTGGTATTTATTTGAAATATTTATAATTTTTAGGACTGGAGAATATTTATAAAATGACCTTAAAAAGCTTAAGAAGTTTTTAATGTTTATCTAACTATCATATAATTAAGAGTATGTAACCAGATTATCTACAGCTCCTACAAATATCATAAAACACAGAAGCCACGATGTTTCAGTCGAAGTTAACAAAAATCAATTGTGTAATTTAAATATTTAAGAATGATACACTGTTGTTTTTTTAGCACCCTCGTCGTTCCCTTCCAGTATCGTATTACAGCATTTCTCGAATAATTAGCTAAGTGGGTGCAATATTTCGGAGAATTCCTACCGCGATGAAATATTTGAAACAGATTGACCTATTTCCTTCAAATTGTATGCAAGACTTTTGAAGCAATACAGTTTCAGTGCTAGGAACTCACTATTAAAATAATCATTGATTGAATTGTGTAAGCAAACTTTTCACAATGTACCTACTAATTAAATGGGCGTTTTTGTAGAGAATGCCGAAAAGGTTAACATTTATATCTAGTTAGTAAGAAAATTATTTTTTTAACATATTAAATTAATACGGCGACACACACATAAAAATAGGAATTTTTGTAACGGTGGAACGCACTTAAAAATGTATTTTTTTCTTCATAATTGGAAAAGTATTATCTTTTTGTAAATACTCGTATGTTATATCTGTCGATTATCTTCGGGGAAACATCTTTCAAGGGCCATTGCAAAATTTCTTAATTTACACGTATTATGAAAAACATACTGTACTATAATTAAGCTATAATACTTATAATTACAATTTAACCTACCTCAAGTACCTGAGCAGTAGTTGTCCCTGACAAAACCTAATCTATGGGTAGTGCAATAATACAATAAATAAAATAATGTTTTTTTTAATCTTTTTTATAAAAACAAATTAATAAATGTCGTCACTGGGATATTCAATCACATCCACGAATGGTTTTGTTGCATACCCAATTTACATATTCAATTTAAATATCAAAGCTAGCCGTTAGTACCTACCTAAAGCAGTTACTAGAAAAAATTGAAACTTTTCATAGTCCGCGACATTGTAAATAACTATAAATATTTATTATCGACAATCTCAAGTAAAATAATGTTTCAAATAAATACCCACTTTTCTTTTGCCAATAACTTTTTAATAAATATAATATAAATAACAAATAGGATTTAAATAGTAACTGGATCATGCAATGTACGGTGTGTTCTGATATTGTGTCCTGTGCGTGCAAAATCATATCTTCTCAAGCGAAAACTTTGTAATTTAACCTTTAAATCTGGGGTGATCTACCAGGTAAGTATTTTTCTGTATCTGTATGTACATAATAAGATAAACCCTAGCTAGCAGTATTTGTACAGCGCCCTTGAGGTGATTTTTCACAAAAACCGCGATATCCAAGTCATCCAAATATTATTTTATCCCATGTTGAGGATTAATTATCAAAATAAGTAATTAAATTATTTTTAATTGGTGTGATTGCTGAAAAACGAAATTGTAAGTGTGGAGACGAGTGGTTTCGGTGTTAGTCTGAATTTGGTGTTCTATCGCATATCTCCCTATCTAACGTATCGTTTTATTTTATTTTTAAATTTATTGTTAAGAGTGGAATTTTGTTGTAGAGTTTAGCAGCATAGAAGGAGCTTTTTGTCCAAATGTCGTGTTTGTGGTTATTTGTTGGATATGTTTTTGGCTCTGAGATCGAGTGTTTCTAATATGTGTGTTTGCTGTTATTTCTTGTTTTTTTTTGTATTTATAAGTTGTATTGTTTTAAGAGTTGAATTATTGTGAATATGTATACACATCCGTTGATATCCTTTCGAAACGTCACTGAAAAACAACATTTCGACCTGCATACGCCTACGGATCGTGTATGGCGGAAAGGGGACAACAAGCAACCTAAACGTTGTTAGTAATTTTTACAGTTATTCGCAAAGAATCATCGAAAAGTTATTATTTTTTTTACAGTGTTTCAAAAAGGTTCACGGAATTTTCTTTTTATTAAGATTAACTTTTTCCAATTTCACTAGAATTTTCCGAAGTCGAATAACAAGTGATGTGTGTAAGCAATTCATCCGTATGAGTAGGTACTGTTGTACTGTATTAGTATCACCTTCACTGGTTTACCGATAACAATATGCTAAAAGTAGTCCCTACATACACCTACGTATAAAAATGTATGACTGCTTAGGTACCGATTACTTTTAATATTTTTATGAGGTATCTACAAAAGGTAACTTATAAGCATCTTATCAAAACATTCCTTAATAGATCATAATAAATAATCAAATGATAGGCATAATACCAAATACCGTAGAAATATGACAATACCACAAGCTCTCGACATTTCCCATACATTGCGATGGCAACATGCTACACTAGCCCCTCTAGTGGCCCGCGTTGGCGGAATTGAGTTTTTCCATACATTTTAATATATTTTTTGTGAAATAATTCTTAACAAATTATTTAAAAAAAAATTAATAAAATAAATATTAGGTAACCTACATACGAGTTTACCCGTTTTTTTCTAATAAAAGGAAAAGTATTGAATAGGATATTAGGTTTGTACTTAGAGTTATAAGCCTCGCCGCTCGACCCTCGCGCTCATACTGGTGGTTTAGAAAGGAAATAAAATACTTAATAAATTGTGAGAAATATTCTTTAAGTTCTTATTTTTAGACTTCTTTTGGCTTAACACATCATAATTCTTTTCATATATATTTTTATTTACATGTACTTTAATGAGGACATTTAAATATTTATATCTATTTTAATGATATATAAATAAAATTAAAAAAATCTCTTTCTAATCCACCAGACAAGCGGCGAGACTTATAACTATTATTACAAACCTAATTGCATCTTTTTAATATGTTTTCATTTATGAGCAACAAAGGAGTAAAATCGATAACCTTTTTTTTTGAATTTTCGTTTTCTATGATTTATTAAGAATATATTTCACTGAAAATCTATTTAATTAATCTATTAAAATGTATGAAAAAAACAATTCGTACAACTCAGACCGTTAGAGAAACCATTGTAGCATGTTGCCACAAAATGTCAGGATCTGAAGGTATTGTCATTTTAGAGTATTTGGTAATACTGAATAATGAATTTGAATACAGAAATACTATTATAAACTCGTGCCACCAATGGGCTCTGTGGAATTCCTAGCCGTCAAATTTGATTGAAACAAATGCGGCAGGAAATTTGTCCTGTCAGAATTGACACATGGCGGACTCGGAGGGTAGCCGAGCATAACCGAGGGTTCCTGACGAATGACAGCTAACAGGAGCCAGCACGACTACTGCTAGCAAAAAATATACCACTAATCTAATTTCTGGCTTACCATTAATATAATATTAGTAATAACAAAAAAATTATATTTTCATTAAAAAATCAACGATATTAATAATGCTTTGTAATCTATGTGATTAATACGAGTGTAGTTCCGTGTAGTTGTCCCGGATTACAGCTTGTGTAAATTGCTCTGATAGCCAACCTGCGATAGGAAAGAGCACCAGAATAGGAAAAAGAATTATTGATAATTCCGGGATGACGGATAAGAAATCCTACGCAATCCATAAACCATTATTCTTTTTTTTCGAGTTTCAGTGCCTTTAAATCGGCGTTTATTGAAATATTGTATTTACAGTTTCAAAAAATATAACAATATAAGTAGGTATTATATTTTGCTACATAATTTTACTGTTATGTATGATTTAACAGTTAAATTAATTAATTTAACTAGTTACAAAATATAAGTGGAAACAATAGCTTAAATAGTTTCTTAATAATAAGTAGAAATAATAGCTTAACTATTTACTAAATAATGAGTAGAAATAATAGTAACTAGTTGCGAAGTAACAAGTAGAAACAATAGCTTAACTAGTTTCTTAATAATAAGTAGAAATAATAGCTTAACTAGTTACTAAATAATGAGTGGAAATAATAGTAACTAGTTGCTAAGTAACAAGTAGAAACAATAGCTTAACTAGTTTCTTAATAATAAGTAGAAAGAATAGCTTAACTAGTTGCTAAATAATGAGTAGAAATAATATTAACTAGTTGCTAAGTAACAAGTACAAACAATAGCTTTACTAGTTTCTTATTAATAAGTAGAAACAATAGCTTAACTAGTTGCTAAATAATGAGTAGAAATAATAGTAACTAGTTGCTAAGTAACAAGTAGAAACAATAGCTTAACTAGTTTCCTAATAATAAGTAGAAAGAATAGCTTAACTAGTTGCTAAATAATGAGTAGAAATAATAGTAACTAGTTGCTAAGTAACAAGTAGAAACACTAGCTTAACTAGTTTCTTAATAATAAGTAGAAAGAATAGCTTAACTAGTTGCTAAATAATGAGTAGAAATAATAGTAACTAGTTGCTAAGTAACAAGTACAAACAATAGCTTAACTAGTTTCTTAATAATAAGTAGAAATAATAGTTACTAAATAAACTAATTACTAAATAATAAGCGAAAACAATAGTAACTAGTTAGTAAATAATAAATAGAAACAATATCTTAACTGATTACTAAATATAAGACCTAGTCGTATTATATAGAATCATCAAAAACCTAATTAACACCCCCACCATCCTCGCCACTATTTAAATAAATATACCGACGAGGAACACAATACATATTGTTACAATACATATTGTAACACTTTTCTGCAACGCGTAAAGTCTCATTCATTAACCAATAGGATGCTTGATCTGGGCAACAAGTTTTGTTGATATGTTTGCTGACTCCATTTATAAAGTAAAGCGTCATCTATACCAATACTTTGATGAATCGTACAAATCAACATTGTAGCTTGGATGATGCAGCGTTAATGATTTGTGTTACAATATTGTTTTAGTTTTCTATTTTATTTTACAGTTAAACTTATTTTTAAAGTTCGTTGCTTTATGGTTTGAAATCTCTAAGCGCTTTTAATTTTTGATAGCTCATTATATTGTGTATAATCAAATAGTTAGGTGTTAAATTACATAATCTTTTTTTGAATTTCATTTTTTTAAATTTTAATCAAGTGATAAAAAAATCGCCAAACAGGGTTAAATTGACAATAATAGTAGTGACAATAGTAGTTTCAATACCTTTCCACTTCTCAGGTTTATAACCTTTGAGACTTTTCGGCTTCGCGAAACTAACTAACTAACTAACCATCATGCTGTTTCCCGCGGGGGTAGGCGAATAGGGCGGACCGCCAAACAAATCGATCTTGGCAAAAACTTATTGCTTCATTCACATTCATACATCGTTTCGTACATTCCCTTCTGTTATTTCGTCTTCTGACATGGCCCAACTCAAGTATTTGAATCACTTGATCGTTCCATGTCTTCCCAGGGCGTCTCCGACTTCTTATCCCATTCAAATTCGCGATATATATTCTCCTTACACTCATTTCTTTGTTCATTCGCTCTACATGTCCAAACCATCTAAGCGTGCTGCATGAATATTTAAAAATAATAGTTTTGTTTTCATGCATACTCTTAGATCTGTTGTATGCTGTTTTGAATGCCCTTTATTTTTTCAAAAAACCGTCGCAATACAAATTATCCAACTATTGTTGTTATTATTATTCTCATTATTATTGGATGTTTTTTTCTTTAAAGCGCACTTGGGAGGAACTATCACAAAACTGTGATATATCATATGAATTCACTGTACTTTGGTTTGTATTATCAAATAAAAAAACGTTATATTTTCCAATATTTTATTTTCTATTTGTATCAATTACCTACTGCAACTCCGTGCGGTTTGAGTAAATATAACCACATTTTAGATTAGCTAAGTATGTCTCGTTTGGTCCTAATTTTTAGGATGCTTTAGTTTGACGCCAGGGAGATGTTGACATGAAACAGGGTGAATACATCAACGCTAATTAAGTTAACTTGCACAGCTCATTATAATGCCTTCACGTGTTGGACTTCCGGCTTACTATGGGAATTAATGTAGGCCAGACAGCCTACTGGAAGCGAAAAAAAATATGTTCATCTTTTTGGTACACAACCACATCTACGCAATTTATATATTTATTATTTTATTGCCAGGTAGTTTTTGTTACATATTCTACACGAATGTATGCATGAGGTGATGGATGAATGTGAATGAAGTAAATAGTTTTTGTAAATGGCGGTCTATCTTCTCTGCATCCCCAAACGAAAGGAATGATGGTTAGTTAATTAATTTGTTTCTTCGGAGCATCTGTTGTTTTTTTAATGGTGCAATGTCAATCATACTTGCAAAGTCAAGATTTGCAAGTATGATACAAATTAATAACGTTCTACAACACAAGGTAATAAATAGTGTTGTCAGATTCATAAGTTCGTATTTTATTTATTTTTAAAATTTGTACATAACTTACATGTTGCCAGCATTTTTTCGTAACGCCCTTGAGGTGGTGTTTCCCGAAAAACCAAAATTCAAAAAGGCTAAAACCACACAATATTATCATTGAGTGACTTACGTTTTAAATAGAATACATATGTTATTCACTTAGAAGTAACATAAACACTTACCGTTGTGACCATATACAACCAAAAATTGATAAGCTTGGTAATAATTGTTCGCTACAAATCTGTCACTGAGGTTTTCGCTAGTCTAGGTTACGTCCATGTTCCTTTTACAAATCAATCGTCAATACCAAATAATTCCGGCGTCAAGTGTACAACAAACCTTCGGAATTCTCAAAATATTGTTTGAAATGAATAGAATTTCAGAGCCTATTAAATCATCCCCAATTCAACCCTTGTTTTCACAGACGGGCGCCTATAATATATGATTCTCGTGCCACATTGGGCTATGTTCGTATTGAAATAAATAACGCTAATTTAGATTAGAAAAGTAAAACGTGTGAAGAATTCATCTCCAGATTGAAACTTTAACGCCAGTTGAGAAGACAAAAAAAATAGATCTTTATTCGTACAGCAGAATGTTTAAATTTTAAATAATTACTCTTTACAATTTCTTTAAATATTGGTATTCACTTTCTGGCGTCATTATAAATAAATTAATTAAAAATTATTTTGTAATCACCACTTTATTAATATATATATATATATATATAAACATGTTTCGAAAGCGATGCTTTCCTCACCAGGAATATACAGAATACTTAATTCCCCTTTATCTTGCAGTATGTTCGTAATTATGGAATAATTTCGTACATTATTATCATCGGAAAGTAAGACTTGTGCTTTTGTCTTTTTCTCGTAGGTTAGTTATTTTTGTTGGGTGGAATATGGAATCGTTATGTGTTATGTCGAATATGTATAACATCTAATTTGGTTTCAAATAATAAAGAAAGCTTAATCTGCCATATAAATTCTTAACTACGTTACTACGTTAGATTTAAATTCTAAATATCTTTAAACCAGAGTAAAAATTATCATCAGAAATTAAAAATACATTTTTTTACTCCAAAAACAAAAAATAATAATATTTATGTTTGGTGATTTGTAGATCTGCTAATTATCATTTGGTTTTGTTAAGATTTCGTCGCATCGATGATAAGAGTAGTCACTGAAAATGTATTATAACAGCAGCGCAAATTCACTTCGACTACCATAATACGGGCATGTGCTTAGTTTAGTAGTCAAAAATCATGTAAATTTTGTGGGTAGCAAAACTTTATTATACGAATACTTTAAAAAATACGATGTAACGTTAAAATTTGGATGTACATCGTCGGTATCATAATATGTCATTCTGTTTTTTAACTAGAAATTTGTATGTGTACTGAATCTGTGAGCAGATAACAGATACTAAGTAAAGTGAACGTGCTTTCAGCGCGTCTGGAATAATAAAGACTCGAGAGAATTCAGACCGAAACTAAAAGTCATCTCTTCGGAAAGTCATTTCCATGAATGGTACAGTTGCATACCCAACTTAAATAGCGAAGCTACCCGTTAGTACCTACTTAAAGACATTAACAGAAAAAAACTTTTTTTAACTTTTCGTAGTCCGCGACATTGTAAATAACTATAAATATTTGTAAATGTAAATTATTATCATTGAAAATTTCAGTTAAAGCGGGGAAGAATTTTTTTTTCAACTTTTTTTGACATTTTAAAATTCTGTTCTCCACTCCAAAATTTAAAAAAAAACTCTAATGCCAATTTCTTCTTTTTCCAATAACCTTCTAATAAATATAATATCAACGATAAACGGGATTTAAATTTTTTTTATTATTTTGCAATATCATGTAATGTACAGAGTTTTCTAATAATAATAATAATAATAATACTTGGACGATTTATATAGCGCTGTTTTTGTGAAAAATCACCTCAAGGGCGCTGTACAAATACTACTTGATAGGGTTTATCTTATTATGTACTTTTACATAAAACATACTTACCTGGTAGGGCACTCCAGATTAAAACTTATTTAAATTACAATGTTTTGGGATGAGTGGTATGACTTGACTAATGATGGCTGCACGCACAGGACACATATATTAGAAAACGCTGCACATTGCACGCCATTGAAGTTACTGTTTAAATCCTATTTGTCATTTATATTATATACATTAGAAGGTTATTGACAAAATAAGAGTTTGAAACATGATTTTAATTGAGATTTTTTTTTTGATAATAATTATTTACATTTACGAATAATAAAATTATTTGTTTATTAGGTAACTGAACCATTCATATATATGACTGTCCGAAGAGATGAGTTTTGAGTTTTTATCTGAATTCTGTCGAGTCTTTAATCAATCTTAGATCGTATGGCAGTTTATTCCAGGCTTTAGGGCCTGACATGCTGAAAGCTCACTCACCAAACTTAGTATCTGGTGAGCGCTTTAGTTCCTTCAGCCTTCCAATGGCCGATGCCGTCGCTGATCTAAGAGTTGACTGGCGTGAATTGGAATTTTCTGGGATGCAAAGTTCCGATAGGTAAGCCGGGGCCATCCCGTTAATTGATTTAATAATGTGTCCTGTCCGTGCAAAACCATACCTTCTCCAGCTAAAACTTTATAATTTAATGTGTTAATCTGGAGTGACCTATCAGGTAAGTATGTTTCTAAATATGTTTGTACATACTAAGATAAACTCTAGCAAGTTATATTTGTACAGCCCCCTTGAGGTGATTTTCTCAAAAACGGTGCAATACAATCATCTAATTAATAATATTGTTTATTATTATCATAAGGTTAGTGTAAAAGTACTTAATATAAAACTATAGAAAACTTAAAATGTTACATAATTGCTAACTTGTTCGCGTAGTGCTGTACGTTTGTAGAGTATTCAGTGTTTTACTATCCAAAATTTTCCCATTTTTACAGAATCGTTACATAATTTTCCCATTTTTACAAAATGTTACATAATTGCTAACTTGTTCGCGTAGTGCTGTACGTTTGTAGAGTATTCAGTGTTTTACTATCCAAAATTTTCCCATTTTTACAGAATCGTTTTATTTTATGTTATCATTCGGTAAATTTCACTATTCTGAGGTTTAGCTCCTCATTTTAAAAAAATGGTTTACTTTTACCTTCACATATATTTTCACTTTTTACTGTAAAAAATTTAACCTCAATGCTTGTCTTTGTTCATAATTCTACTACTTGAAGAAAAAAATGTAACAGTATGCAAATCGTTGATATAGTATTGCTCTTCTGTCTGAAACTGTTTTGTTTTTTGGGCCATTACGGTTACGCGACCTTCCTCCGAAATAATTTATTATATTAGTTAAATTTATTGCTTTACTGTTACTTTTACTTGTATGTCGTTTAAAGTGGAGCATTTAAATGTCCCATGGGGCTTCCAGGCCATAAAATATATGCCAATAACGGGCTCTGAAATCTTCTGGAATGTGCCATTTCGGGTGAAAGAATTGTAAAATTTAAATCACCCGACTGTTGAAAAAAACCTACTTATTCGAAACTTAGATAAGTACAAAATAACTGATATTATTCACAGCTGAGAAAACGCTTTTTTAATGTGTACGTAATAATTATGGTTATCCGTACACGTAGATTAAAAATATAAAAATAGTATTTGCCTTCGTATTTACAATTATTAGGGGCTGTGAAAAAAAATTAGATTAGTGGAATAAGCCACAAATAAAGCTTCAAAATAAGGTTATAACTCAAATAATTTAGGTACAATGGACTCACTTTGTAATCTGTGGTAGTTTCTTTGCTTACTTAAATGATTTTTTTTTTAAATTTCAAATTGTAACGAATTTTTAGATATTTCACAAAAATCATTATTATTTACATAACCCTCAGAAACATCGTCGATAAAGATGTACGTCAGCATGTTTCAAAAAGAAGTATCTCCACACCAAAATTTCATATATTCATTAAATATTTGGTTAACCAAACCATACCGGTGTGGTGATAAAACGTTAAAAGGCTCCATTGTAAAATACTTCTTAAACCCTTTAACGAAAATAACTGGCTATGTGAAAAACAATACAAAAATGTTGTGGAGCAATAACTGTGTATAAAGCATTAAAAAACAAGGAAGTAAAAACATGAAATCAAACGTAAAAAAAAAAATTCTCTGAACATGTAAAAAATGTCCTAACCAATTTCAATACATTAATGCTTCGGACCTTGCATGGCCAAGGCCACCTAACGGCGAAAGTGATTTACTGTTCGTCCTCGTTTTCACTGAAATATAACATGTTTTGTTCAAATAAATGGAATCTAGAGACGCATAAAGATGCTTCAGCGAAAGATGCAAACGAGATGTAGAATTTATGTTCAACCCTTTCATTGCCCAGTTAGGGATGAAGACAACGGGTAATATTAGTTTATTGTCGTCATCTATATTTTGACTTCCATAGAAGCGGCAGTTTGTTTGAAGGCCGAGATGGTTGTTCTTCATTACACTTGCTATAAATATTTCTAAAATGTTTGAATCGTTTGTCAAAATTAACTGCATGCTTTCATACTGAATAATAGGAATATCATAGGCATACCAAGTTTTCCATTAAAGTAGATCATTTGTACTGGTACTGATACCAACACTGATGTATGGCAGTGAGGCATGGAATTGGCAGAGAAAGGATGAATGTAAACTGAACGCCGTAGAAATTAGATCTCTGAGACGAATGTGTGGTAAAACCATGTATGATCGTGTGAAAAATATTGAGATTCGTAAAGAACGCAATGCTGATGTAAGCGTAATGAGTAAGATTAAGAAAGGAACGCATTGATGGTTTGAGAATGTAGAGCGAATGAACGAAGAAAGCAGTGTAAGAATAATATATGACGCGAATGTGAATGTAAGAAGAAACCGGGGACGCCCGAGGAAGACATGGATATTAGAAGTCGGGATAATAGAAGAGAATGTATGAGACGATGTATAAGTGTAAATGAAGCAAAAAGTGTATGCCAAGATCGAGTTGTTGGGCGGTCCGTCCTCTCTGCCTACCCCTGCGGGGAAACGGCGTGATGGTTAGTTAGTTTGATGCCTACTTACATCGGAACATGAAATGAATGTATTAACAAATATAGAAATGGGTCTTCAAAAATATTAAAAATATTGATTTTTTTTTAATTTTGGCTATGAGACATTCTAATAAATCCATGAAAATTCCACAAATTAAAACATGCTTATATTTGGTTTGTAAAATATGAAGCACTCTCAGATACACTTTATTCCGCGAAACTTATTATTTAATTTCATTCGAACAATAATAAAACAGCAGTTTTATAATAGTATAAAACACACAGTTATTGTCTAGGGAGGTTGGTAACGCACTTCTCGTATGAAAGGAGCACTGTAGGAATACCACTGCATGGAATTAGTTAATCATTATTAAAAGTTTATTATAGTTGAAATGAAATAGCACAAAACTACGCTATGTAAATGCTATGTTATTTTTTTATTTTTTTTTAATATGAATACCTCACACGAGTCCCAACTGCTCCCAAACGTGAGATTATGACATTACCAATTGGGGAATGTTGTGAGGCTGAAGGTATTGGGGAGGGGAAGGAGATGGGGAAGAGGAAGGTTCGGAATACCTGGCTATTCAGATCTGGTCACCAAACACGGCTAAAAGCCATTTCAAGCAACGTTTCAATTCTGAATGGTGGTCTTTCATCAGGGCGATACTGGGAGTATCTTCCACTCTGGAACGTGCGCAAATATACTACATATTATTTTTAAATGAATTAATTGTGAAACAACACAAATTAATTAAATAAAAATTACTTGCGCACGCCGGTATTTGAACCCGCGACCTTCGGATTCGTAGTCGAGAGCCTTACCCCTCGACCATGGAGGCCGTCATTTTATCGTTCATATTATTATTTCAGGTAAAAAATTAAATAAACCCCCGGGATGTCGGCAATTAAATGTCAATAATAGTCAGTATTCATTATTGGTACGCTCTTGTCTATTGGTTTTGTGTGAATGTGTTGAACAGCAAACTACAAACGTCAAGAATGAACAACATATTATAGCAAATTAGCGCTTAGTCAGTTTTTTTTTAAATTTCTTACTACGAAAAAGCCTTTAAAAATGCACATGCCACGCGACAATGCAGCCTGAAAACAGCATCATTTTCACAATTCAGGACATTGAAACACTTTCCTTGGTCGATCTGCGTCGCCTATTGTTGTGACAGAGCCTGGGACAATATGGTGCCGGAGATATTTATGACTATTCTTTGGAGATGTTTCCGTTTCACGTAACGCTTGTTCTAGGCAAGGTTTATTGCTTAATTTGCCCCGTTAGGGAAGGGGTGAAGCCTTCGCCAAACCCTTTGAGAGGAGAAAACATCCCCAGCTCTTTACAGTTTCGAAAGAGTTGACCTCGAAGCGGTGCAGCTTGATTGGTGACAGTTATGGCCCGCAATTTAGGATTTTGGACTGTTGAGAGAACGGGGTGTATTTATATTATTAGCTAAAGATGCGACACCATAAGAACATAAAGATATTTTAGCAGCAGATCGTTTTATATCTGTATTTCTGCAAAATTTTACAAAACACATTAAATTTTATTTATTTTAACCGTTTGTCGCATCATATGGGCATGTTAACCGTTATTTTGCAAATGTCAAAATAACCCATCTATAACGGAATTAGTTTTTTTACAGTTGTAAAGATTCTATTATTTAACATTTTAAAAACATGCGTCGTTTGTACTGACGTTTTTGCAATCATCCTTGCCTTCTTTTTACAGATTTTTTTCCAAGATAACTTTTATAAACGAATCTATTTAAAGCTGTCAGTCGTAAGTTCTTAGAAATAAATTACAACATATAATTAGACAATGAATTGGTAGATACAGTTGGAATTTGTTTACAATTTTATTTACATATTATAAATGTGTTGTTTATGGCCGATTTAACTTCCTATTGGTTCCTTTCTTAGGATTATTTGAAACATGTTACAAGAAAGAGCCGCATAAAGATCATAATTTTGTATTGTTGGAAACTTTCAATGACATGACGCGATTACCAATTGTAAAAATCTCATTTTATATAATTCATATATTCACTTATTGTAACCCACTAATTAAAATTTAAACACACCGATTTTATAACACACTCAAGTTCTATCATACCACAAATCATAAATCCATCAAGGTATATAGATGTCCATTTTGGGTATTATAAGATGAAGCCTAGAATTTATTTTTTTTATAAGTTTAGTAATGTTATTAAGTCCTAAAAATATGTTTACTTTATTATTATTGTCACAGCTGTTTCGGCGTCACAATAATAAAAACAGCTGTCACAATACTAAAAACAAAAAAATACTTGCAGACCTTAATAATAACATTATCAAATTTCATTTATATTAAATTTATAAAAAAAAAAGTAATTTTTAAATGTGAGCCATACGAATTAAACACAAAAAACAATTAATGAAACCTAGAAAATTATTAAAAAATAAAGAATTACTGGAAATAACAAATTTCTAAATTACTGTAAAAAAAAAAAATTTTTAAGTTTTTAAAATCTAACTGATGTGGCATTTTAAAAACAGAAATGGAAATTTTTCAATTTATTTATTGTTATGCACATATCTGAGAAAACTGAAGAAATGTATTTAGATACATCTCAAAAAGGTCGATACTCGTAGGTGACATATCAATATTCCGGGTCTAATTTCATCCATTCTACTTACGAGACTCGGAAGTAAGATCCACCTTTAAATTTGAAGGATCGCAGGGGTAGTTCTTGAACCAGAAGGCGGCAGAAGCAAAGGGCACCGAATAGGACCTAACAAAAAGCATTGTTGCACCAACAATCGTACCCAATTGTCCCAGCGATTGTAAAACAATTTAAGTCCCGTGTTGTTCCCAATTTTGACTGCCGTAAGAAATCGCCCGACGAAAGGAGCCATTATCAAAAACTGTAGGAACATAAACATTTTCCAAGCAATTGGGACAAATAACATTGGGGAACATTAAATTTACAATGCGATGCATATTGACACAGATATGCCGACATGGAAGCAAAAAGCAAAAACTTCACGGATAGTGAATCTTTATTGCAGTTATTGCAATGTCCTACAATACGATACTTAGTTTTAGACGTAAGGCAGTAATTAACAAAATTATTTCCATCTATGCATTAATATGTTATTCGTGAGAACTGAGTGCAGAACAACGTAGATGTAATGAGAATAATATTTATCAAATAGCTATTATACGAGTATGTGTATTGTAGATCTTTTCAAGCACACAGAACGGCATCGCCAGGAGTAAAATATCAGCAGTCCGACCCCTATCATATAAAATAAACGAAATCATTATCCCACTAAAACCTTATTTACCAAAGGGTTAGGTGAAGCTGATGGACGACCACTTAATTCAGTACATACCTAGTCGTAGTCGTAGTTAATATAGGCTGACAAGCTGAAAGTGGGCGTAAAATTAATTCAACCATGAATTATTGAAAAAAATCTTTCAATGAAGTTGATAAGTTGTTACGTCATAATCGTTCTACCAGAATAAACTTTTTTTTTTAAAATTCAACTTTTCAGTAACTACCCTTTTTCATGCATAAAAAATACTCTTCTTCAAGATTCCTCTCATACGCCTTATCATATGTGATACATCGCGCAAGTCAATTGCAAATTAACCATATAATACTTTATTAAATTATTGATATAAAATACTAAATTGTTGTTACGAAATATTAAATCATTAATGTGAAATACTAAATTATTAATATAAAACACTAAATTATTGATGTATATTTCAAAATTATTGATGTATGTTTCTAAATTATTGATATATAAATACTTAATTAATGATGCGAAACTCTAAATTGTTGTTATAAAATAGTAAATTATTGATATAAAGTACTAAATTCTTGACATAAAATACTAGATTATTGATATTAAATACAAAATTATTGATATAATATACTATCCTATAAAATAAATATAATAAAAATATAATTACTTAATATAAATACGAATTAATTAATGTAAATTAAAATTTTAAAAAATATGCTTTCATGATATGTTTGTCTGTAAATGCAACAATAAAATTTATTTAATTTATTAAATGTTATTGGATAATTACAGTTTAAAAAAATGGTAAAAAAATATTCAACGATTTCTTTTTTTTTTTTTTTTTAAACAAAACACAGTTTTATAATAATAGTTTTTTTTAGCTATTACCCCTACTTAACTTGTAGGCTGTGCAATTTTATTACTAATAAATAAATTTTTAATATATTTGAAATGATTTCATACATAATTGAGTTTATCAAATATTCTACGAACAAAAAATTTATACTCGAACTTGTCGACTTTTAAATGCTTGGGGTTGTGCGTTATATTGGTATCTACCTACTGGTAACTGCATGTAATTCTAACTTGTTTTCATTACCTATACCTCCCGTAGTTAGGCCTGGAATATTCTGCAACCAGATCTTTTCAGGTACCTCTATTAATTTAGAGTGAAACCTTAATTATATTCATTTTCTCGAATTACGGGATATCTTATTTTCGTAGGCTCGGACAACATGTTTTGTTATTCCAATAATCAATTGTATTAACGGTTCTCTAGTTTATTTGTATTTTTATAGATCACTCCGCATCTTCTTGAACATAGGAACTTCACGACCAGGATTTATTTATTTCTCTAAATGCACACTACTTATTTCTTTTCCCACAAACTGTCCACCTTAACTAAACATTTGAGCGCTTAAACTTGTCATCAGTTTCGGATTCCGCCTCAATTACAAAATATCTGTTATTTATAATACTGGAGTACCGCTAACCATCGAAAGCATCAACATCAGTTTAATGACTGAGTGACAAAGTGGGGTCACAAAAAGGACCCGCTCCTTTCCTTTGTATCTAGCTGCATAAATATAAACACTATCATAACAGTTAAATCACAAAAGAGCAGGCGTACGACCAGAGTTAAGAAAAAACCTAATTGCTCTCAGTTTCTGGAAGAAGATCGAAGGGCGATATTCTTTTTTTTTCTTTATGCGTTTATTGGTCCTTCTTCTGTGGAAGTCGACAGAGTGACGAAGATGCTGCACCGAATTGCATTTCTACTAATTTTGAAATGCGTCTCATTTACAGATGCACTTTTGATGCACGTTCAGCAGATGGGAGTGATGCAAAAAAGGAATACAGAGACATCTGTATAATATATATACCATAGGTAGGTAGGTAGTTTGAGCGCATGACATTTTTTTACGGCGCGTAATTTTCTGAGAATATTTTATAGCGCTGGCAGAAAGTAGCAAATCCCAGATATTATAGGTAGTTAGGTAGTTTTGACTAGTTATTTTCCATGTTTCTAAATTTGAAGCTATGTACCTATGTATTAACGGCTTTTGAATACACTTGAAAAAACTGAGTGCGTATATTTTTAAAAGTAATAAAAATAATTATTAAATATAAAAAAATATATATACGTATATTTAAAAAAAAAAACATATCGAGACAATTATTATGTTTTTTTTGTTTTAGGAATGCTAAAAAAAATCTAACACAACCCTAACATACAACACAAAATATTGATCATCGCGTCCAAATAAAAAGCAGACATGTTTCATTTTATTGTTGGCACCTATTCTAAACATCGATATATTTATATAATATCTATGATTATAAAACAAATACTCAAAGAAGTTTACCAGAAACCAGCGGGAATTTGCCTAAAAAGCATTTGCGCAGTGAATTCCCATAAAAACGATAAGAAAGGAAAACAAACCTGTATTATAATTTTACCACACTTTAAACAACGCGCCATTCAAATTCCGTGCTAAAAATTCACCCGTCGGCCAATACTGCCTAACAGCGAGTCCGTAATGAATCCTATATGTAGGTTATGAATTCCGCACGCATAGGACCTTCTGTTCTAAGAAACAGCTCGTACAAAACATACTATAGCGGTACAGCGATAGACTTGCGAACCTTGCTGAATCTACAAGCAACGGGTGCGCAGCGACTATGGGATTTGTTATTTCTAAATTTACACGTAATAGTATTTGGAGGAATCAACAGATCTTTTTTTTCTCTGTACTTATTGTGTTTTAAGTTGTTAATAAAATAAGTTATTAACTCTAGATGTTCTTTTTTTGTTTCCGTATTTTTAGAATTTGCTACCATTAGAACGTTTGTAAAAAACAAACATTTCCTATGTAAATTGTGATTTTCGAATTAATATATATATTTTTTTGCTTTTGACATTATGTTCTTTAGCCATCAAGGTCTTGATGAAATTATCTCGTTGCCAGGTTGTGATAAAATTAAAGCGCTGTTGCTGTGATTGGATAAAATTCCTTTATACCTAGAGAAAAATATATATACACATGCGATCAGTGGCAGTACTACCCCATCTACCATCTAAATCTCCATACAAAAAATTGAAATTTTGAAAAAAATAAATCATTTTCAGCTTCAACAACATCGATAACGTCGTATTTTTCAATCATAGTACTCTAGCTCACTCAAAAGTCACGAGCCGCCACTGCATTTGGTATATGGTATATGGAAAAGATTAACATAAAATTTTTTCATATATATAAAAATGGTAATATCCATTAGAAGCTTCTTACGCTTTTTAAGGTCATTTTATAAACATTTTCCGGTCCTAAAAGTTAAAAGTATTTTAAATAAATGCCAACTCTTCTTGTGCCACCAATCTTCTAATAAATGTAACATCAATAGAAAAATAGAAAAGGAGAATAAAATAGCAACTGTAAAAATATCATCTCTATACTTTAATTTTCTAATAAAACTGTGTTCATGTGAAGCGACCTGTAAGTACGTAATAATAATAATAATAATCGGACCATTTCTATAGCGCCGCTTTTGTGAGAAATCACCTCAGGGTCGCTGTACAAATATTACTTCCTATTCTTATATTATTCTTATATTACGTCTATTCTACGAATTTATTATTATTATTTTTTTTATTTATTTTTTTACATTTATTTTCTCTTTTTGTACAGGCTATCATTACACATTATTACGTACTCGTATGTTTTTCTGTATCTGTTTGTGCATAATTAGATAAATAATAGGAATTAAGATTTGTACAGAGCCCTTGAGGTGATTTTTTACAAAAACGGCGCTATACAAGTAATCCAATTATTATTATCTCTGGTGGTTTTTCTGGGCAAAAAGAAACGTGCAATACATTCATTAGATACAATATTTTCTGGTTTCAGTTACATTCTGTGGAAATTCTAAGTAGGTATTTTTTTATTCAAGTGAGGTGAATTTTTTTCCCTTTGGTAATATTTGATTGAACTCTCACTGAGATAGGTCACGGACCGCCACTGGAAGAAACCAACTTATTTTCAGAGGAACAAGCATAATTAATAATTAAATAAACCTCCCAATGGTTTCCCATAACACTGTGTTGTACTTTGTATACTTTTGGTTTCTATAGAAAGTGACATCTATTATAACTTATAAGTATTACGGGATAAACAATGCATTTCCTCAAAATCCATAACTGTCTACGAGAAATTCATTTATCTTGAGAATATAAAAGCCACAAAGTCCAAATATTACCGTAAGACACGAGATCTTCGGGAACAGTTTCACCAATGAGACTTAAGAAATTAGCCAAAACGATTTAATTTTAAGGAAAATTATATGATCTACCTACCAATTGAAACAAAGAAGATTATTTAACAATTAATATGAAGTACGAAGTTGTGGAGAGTCGAGCAATTAAACAAATCAAACCCTGTAAAAATGTACGCCGTTATTAATTAACTAACTGAATAACTATCCAACACGCCATTTCTCCGCCAGGGTGAGCAGAGAGGGCGGACCGCCAAACAACTCAATCTTGGCACACATTCCTTGCTTCATTCACATTCATACACCCTCTTCTTACTATTGACACGGCTGACACAAGTATTTTATTAACTTGATCGTGCCATGTCTTTCTCCGATTTTTTCATTTAGTCACATTCGTGTAATACATTCTGCTTACTCTCCTTTCTTCGTTCATTCGCTCTACATGCCCAAACCATCTCGGCGTTCCTTACGCTTACATCAGCTTTGCGTTCTTTACGAATCTATGAATGAATATACAAATATAGCTGAAGTGTACAAGGAACGGCTTTGAAAAGCGAGCTCTGAGTCCTGTTGCAGTTGCTATGAAAGAGCAAATATAATTATCACTATTTTATGAAAGAAACCTTAATACATATTGAAGTATACGAATCACCGTCACGGAGTTACTTCATATGTTTTTGAAATATCATTAAAATTGGTACGCGTTATAGAGACGACATTTATTATGTAATTATAAGAAAATTAAGTATTTTCGCTGTTTCGGCGTTCAAATCTATTTTCGAATTCTTGCAGAAATTAGGAATAACGTTATTAAATTTAATTTACTTGAATATTTTTTTAATGGAGTTCTACAAATTAAACACAATAACAATGACGTTTTAATTTGTTATTAACAGAATTTTTACAAAATTATACAAAAAACCGTTTATTACTTGTTATTAAAAATTTTAATACATGTATTTAATATAACACTTATTCATAAACTTGCCCATACAGTACAGAGCTAAACAAGACAACACAATAGTAAACAGATATTTTTAGTAATGCAGCAGACTGAAAACTTCTACGGAATCTCGCAAGGACATTCTCACGCATTGCTCGATCGTTGTTCTCTGTTCTCTTCGTGGCTTGTTATTTACCAACGACAAGGTTCTCCTTTATTGATTGGTAGTTGGTTCGTAATAAAATATTCCATAGACGAGTACAAAGGAAGCATTTATGCTCTCTATCTCAGCTCCCGATATCCTGCTGCTTTCGAAAAAAGCTAATTATCGCTTTCGAAGAATATTTTAATGATTTTTAACCACGTACACAGGTAACATTCGTATGATTTTGATGTTCCAGGTACTTGGCAACGCAAGTATTCTTAAAACTGTACAGCTAGATATAGGAGTATTATTGTTCACTATGGTCGAAAAAAAATAATGTTTAGGTATTTTGCGCCGTTGATAACATTTTAGTACATTGCAAAATTTTTTGAAATTTCGTGAAGTGCTTTATGCTCCCCAAACTATGCAGTGCAACTTAAAATAGGGAATGCCATGAAAATAAATGATTTTAATCACATGTAATTTTGTCCATTCATTAATTTGCCTCCAAATAATGTTGGAGAAACCTGGGTGGGCAATGCGAATATCGTAATTAGTAGATCGAGTATGCCTGTTAGAAAAAAAGCAAAATAATACGAAAAAAATAAATTACTGATTAGGCTACCTACATGCATACATTACCTTTTGAGTATTCATGATTTGAGAAAATGAATATTTGTTTTTTTTTTTGCTGGCAACAAATGCAACTTTCAATGACACGTGCCTTTTGATAAATTGTTTGCTAAACCTTCAAAGCATTTCACGATCATGCCTAAAAGACCCGCAATCTTAAAATTACCCGAATCACCATCAATTCACGGTAGATATAATAAACAATTCGTTTTCTCCGTTTGAGCACTCAAATTCTGTTATCCATGGAGAGAGATGACGACTTGCGAGATTTATGCTCCGAAGCCAATCTACAATTACGAACAATGCCTTTAATGGTCAGGTTTGTTTTGGAAACATCGAACCCAATGCCATTTGCATTGTCTCTTTATGCATGTCCCGCTAAACACTGTGTAAGGACACGCTTTTCTTTTGAAAGGGCGACAAAAGCGCATTAGCTCCGATAATAACAATGTTTATCTAGACTTAGTACGAGAAATGTGGAAATGAAGAAATGCGACTAACAAAGCATGTTTAACGGGGCATTAATGATTTCATCCGTTATGAGTTATGACTTATTCATGGCAGGTTTTCTGGTCTTTCAACCGACTAATACATATGTTCATAAGTATATTCTGCTTTCAACATACGATTGTGATCATGCTTTGTTGGAATAAGCATGCAACTTGTAGGTTAATATATTACCGTTGTATTATTATTGGTAAAATTATGAAGAAAAAAAACGTAATAGGTACGGGAATCAAATTCTTGAGATTTATTGATGCCGTGATAAGTTTCCACAGAAACTACCCTGGCGCAGAAAAACTTAATTCCCAATACGTAATCTATTCTTTAAATACAACAAGATCACCTCCAGCAAAACCCCAATACCGAACACCCGACAACACAAACATTGACGTATGTGATATGTTGATTCTTGATACAGGGATGCTACCAATTCCCAACAGTCCCAACCATGAAGGGTGAAGGTAAAATAACATAAGAACATGCCCATCGTAACTCATAACCCCAATTCTTAACTCCACAGAAGGTAAAATATCATAAAATCATGTCCACCAACCAACTCTCACTAAACTGAAGATGGAATACCATTAGATTATGTTCACGAACCAACTCTCAACCATACTGACGATGGAATACCATTAGATTATGTTTACCAACCAACTCTCAACCATACTGAAGATTGAATATCATTAGATCATATCCACCAACCAACTCTCAACCATGCTGAAGATTGAATACCATTAGATTATGTTCACCAACCAACTCTCAACCATACTGAAGATTGAATACCATTAGATTATGTTTACCAACCAACTCTCAACCATACTGAAGATTGAATATCATTAGATCATATCCAGCAACAAACTCTCAACCATACTGAAGATGGAATACCATTAGATCATGTTCACCAACCAACTCTCAACCATGCTGAAGATTGAATACCATTAGATTATGTTCACCAACCAACTCTCAACCATACTGAAGATTGAATACCATTAGATTATGTTTACCAACCAACTCTCAACCATACTGAAGATTGAATATCATTAGATCATATCCACCAACCAACTCTCAACCATGCTGAAGATAGAATACCATTAGATTATGTTCACCAACCAACTCTCAACCATACTGGAGATTGAATACCATTAGATCATATCCAGCAACAAACTCTCAACCATACTGAAGATGGAATACCATTAGATCATGTTCACCAACCAACTCTCAACCATACTGAAGATTGAATACCATTAGATCATATCCACCAACAAACTCTCAACCATACTGAAGATGGAATACCGTTAGATCATGTTCACCAACCAACTCTCAACCATACTGAAGATTGAATACCATTAGATCATATCCACCAACAAACTCTCAACCATACTGAAGATGGAATACCATTAGATCACGTTCACCAACCAACTCTCAACCATACTGAAGATGTTTTTTTTAAATTTTTTTTAAATTTTTTGTATTCAATATGAATCAAATTTAATAATGTTATTATTAAGTTCTGCAATTATGTTTAGTTTTTATTATTTTGCGGTTTGAAAATGGCCTTGATCACTGAAGCAGCTGTCACAATAATAAAAACTAAAAATACCCACATAAATTAATAATAGCATTATTAAATTTGATTTACATTAAATTTTTAAAACATTTTTATGGAGTTCTACGAATTAAACAAAAAAAGAATTAATATACTGAAGATTAAATACAATTAGATCATGTCCACCAACCAACTCTCAACCATTTTATAAATTATAAGCCAACAAAATTATAAGTATTTCAATAAATACCTTCTTGGGCCACCAATCATCTAATAAATGTAACATCAATAGAAAAGGAGCAACAAATAACCATGTAAAACTATCATCACAATAAATAAATTTTCTAATAAAACTGTGTTCACCTGAAGCGACCTGCCAGGTAAGTATGTTTTTCTGTATCTGTTTGTACATAATTAGTTAAGAAATATTTGTACAGCGCCCTTGAGGTGATTTTTCACAAAAACGGCGGTATACAAATCATCCAATTATTATTATTATTATTATTATTATGGAATAGTATTAGACAGCGAACACCTACACCAAACTCCAAAGTGCATAAATTGAAATGCCATAATATGCTGAGTACTGACCACAGTGGAAACAGGCATGTAGAAATCTTATCATTTGTGATGTCACGAAATATATTATTGTTTAAATTATCAAATAGGCAGACTTTTTCAAAGGCAGCCACGTTGGAAATGTTTATATAAAATCTGCAGGCGCCATTGACATAAATCACTGAGGGCGCTGTGGACCACCAACAAAATAAACAAATCGGCCAATGTTCCGGATGTAGTCATAGCGGGTTTGTTTTTCCAAGGCAAAGAAGGTCTCGAGGTCTTGCGCCGGTCCTTGGGACCTACCCATGTTATAATATCTATCTATCATGTAAGCAAAAGAACACACGTACGGTCAAGGCACGTGTCCAAAGTAAACATAAAAAATATAACCTGTCCAGTGCCCATAGATAGATAGATTATTTTTTGACATTATCAGGAAATTTATTAGATAACAACCTAATTAAACACCAGACCGTTTCCCCGCGTGTTGCGATTTGGCATACATTATTATAGGTATCATCTCATACATACTTTTTGGTTATTATAACTCTTGACACGACCCGGTGAAAGTGTTTGATTCTCTCGGTGGTGCCATGTCTTCCCCGGGGCCCCCGACTTCTTCTACTATTTACTTGGCGTCACATATTCTCCTCACAGTGCTTTCTTCGTTCATTCGTTCTACATGTCCATGTTATTAGATATTATTGAACTTGTCTGAAATTTGTATAGAAGGACTTAGGAAACATATATAATTTTAGAGGGGAAGTCACGAACTTTAGTCACATGTTGTAGGAGGTAGGAAACACAGAAGTCGGCAAATCGTTCTACAGTCCGGCTTTTTCACTAGGGCAAGGTTCTAAACACAACCCTTCCTGACGTAGAACTCATTGGACACGCATTTGACGTGTCGCCGAACATCAATGAAGATAGTTCTTCAGAGCACCTTTCATTAAAATACAGATAGAATAAAGAAAACGCTGAGGTCTGTATTAGGAAGATAAAGGAATCTATCAAACGGATTGTCAGTATTTCCACAGAGTCATTAATTTTCTTAAGGTTTCTATGTATAACCTCCAGACCAGGGGTGGATAATAATAAATTTAATACTTTTCTTAAAGTTTCTATGTATAACCTCCATACCAGGGGTGGCTAATAATAAATTTAATACTTTTCTTAAGGTTTCTATGTATAACCTCCATACCAGGGGTGGCTAATAATAAACTTAATAATTTTCTTAAGGTTTCTATGTATAACCTGGATACCAGGGGTGGCTAATAATAAACTTAATAATTTTTTTAAGGTTTCTATGTATAACCTCCATACCGGGAGTGGTTAAAAATAAACTTAATAATTTTCTTAAGGTTTCTATGTATAACCTGGATACCAGGGGTGGCTAATAATAAACTTAATAATTTTCTTAAGGTTTAGATGTATAACCTCCCTACCAGGGGTGGATAATAATAAACTTAATAATTTTCTTAAGGTTTCTATGTATAACCTGGATACCAGGGGTGGCTAATAATAAACTTAATAATTTTCTTAAGGTTTAGATGTATAACCTCCATACCAGGGGTGGCTAATAATAAACTTAATATCTGGTTTGATTTCCTGTCGAAAAAAACTTACCTGAAGGGCACTTTGCAATAATTGCAATTAGATAATTTATTTAGGGAAACCTAAAAATCACTTATTTTACCTTTTACCATTTTATCAATTGCACGGACTTTATTATCTTGTCGGTAACTATTTTAATGCACTGTGAGTTTTAAATATAATTAGTAAATCATGTTCTTCTAAAGATTAAGTAGAGCTGATTTCGATCGGTTATTTATCACCGATATCAAACAACTCAAGTGAATTAAGAAAATTATGGATTTGACTAGAAATGGTAATGAAGTGGCGGTCAGTTGTCAATATCATAGAATGAATTAAAAAATAAACATAATTTATTATGAACATCACAATAAACTGTATATTTTTCTTTCCATTTCTATATTATATTTGGCCACTCAATTATAGTTCCCATAATATAACAATTTATTATGTAGTATGCAAAAATTATTGGTTTTATAATGAACGGAGGCAAACTAACAAAGCTCGTAGAATTGAAAGACCTCGTGTACGCGACCAATTGAATCCGTTCGAACTTGGAGAAACGGAATTCAGACAGTTGATCAGAATATCACGAGCTATCAATGACATTACAATGCGAGTTGTAGCTAAAGATTTAAAAAATAAATTTTGCGAGTACCGCACGAGAGTTCCAACTGCTCCCAACCGTCTGGAGTGAGACTATGGTATCCCCAATTGGGGGATGTTGTGAGGCTGAAGGTAATGGGGAGGGGATGGAGATGGGAAAGGGGAAGTTGTGGAAGTGCCACGCTATTCAGATCTGGTCACCAAACACGACTAAATCCATTTCAACCAACGTTTCGATTCTTTCACCAGGGCGATATCGATCTTCCAATCGTCCGTCATTTAGGAGTATCAAAAATCCTCGTTTTTTAAACTGCCTTCCAGCTTCTGCCAAACGATGATTATTTATTCAGCATTATGTGATATTATGAAACGTGGAATCAACGAACAAATAAACAGTAGGTTAATAATATACAAAAAATGAACCCGGAGTAAGGAGGGCACCAATAAAATAAAGATGGCATAATTTTGTAGGACCACCCGCACAGGCGCGTTGGGCGGCTATACCCATATTGTCACGTCTGGCCGCGTATACGCGTTATCCACCCAAACGCAACTTACTCATTATCTAACCACATATTTATCTCACTTTACAGTATACTACTTATATCACATATACGTCTTTACGTTTCTCACGCCGGTCGTTTTATTGATTCATTTCAGCCGTAAAACTGTATGTTTAATGGAGTTTTAAATTTTAGTTTCTGTAGATTCGGCCAGTTAAGTAATGGTGTATATTGCTGTGTAGGTGTTTTTTGGGAGAAGGCTTTGATTTGGTGTGGGATTAACTACATGTTAATCATAATGAGATATGTCTATAATGGAAATGTCATAAGTTCTGGTTAACTTTACGTGTGTTTTAATGATAATGGCTTTTTTAGTGAAAATATATTTATTTCATAGCAAATTATTAAATAGTATTTTGAGACCTTTTTCAAAATTCGGGTTCAAAATTTAGTTAGTTGTCCCCATAGTAAGTATATTAATTCTCATAAAATTGTTTTCTCGATCCAACAATTTGCTTTTCCCTGTTAAATGTTTTTTTTCTGAAGCAAGTTCGTGTACCTATTATTAAAAGCATATAGCATAGATCGTAAAACCTACCCACAAACTTCGATCAAACATTAAATAACTATAAAATTATTAAATTCTCGATGTAATTTCTTCAAAAGACTGATATTCACTTTGTGACGTCATCATTAATAAATTAATTAAAAATTACTTTGTAAACACCACTTTTTTATATATACATGTCAACATGTTTCGAAAGCGAAGCTTTCCTCATCAGGCATCAGGACATACAGAATACTAAAACATAATAATGTCAACTATAGACAAATGATAAACATATAACCAAATAATGTAAGAATAGACAAATTATAAACATAAACAAAATTGTTTTTAGCATTCTGTATGTCCTGATGAGGAAAGCTTCACCTTCGAAACATGTTGATATGTATATATTAAAAAGTGTTGTTTAAAAAGCAATTTTTTATTCATTTTTAAATACTTAATCATTAATCCATTGCAATGATCTGCAGAAATTAGATAATTTAATACATTCTGTCAGAGAAATTGTGTTATTTCCGCATAATGCATATTCTAAAGCGATGATTTACTTATCTTCCAGTATACAATCCACATATAGCACTTAATATTTCCAAATTACAATCACCTTCAAACATTCCCTATCAATTAATCCACGCATAAAAGTTTTTATACAGGTTTATCATTACGAACCTCAAAAGAAAGAACAAAATAAAATTTTGTATCAAGTACATTAGAGAAAGATCTACCTACTTCAATTGCTTTAAAATAATGGCCTAATTCACAATACATGTGATTCATGTATTATTTATAAACCAACAATCTGTTTATATTATTTATAAATCAAAGTCCTGTTTCAACGCACCGAACGGAATTCCCGACTTCGCAACGTCCAATATTTGGAGTGTGAATCCCAACCGCACTTATCCCACTTGTGGTAATAAAGGCTCTACAGAGCACAAGCCAACCAAGCCTTAGAGTAATAATATACAAGGCAGGCCTAGTGGTACAAACACCATCGCACCCTTTACACTTTACACAAGCTCCATTCAGATTGTGCAGATCGTGTACAAGTGGCAAAAAACTTGCCAGTCGTGCCCAATATCGAAACACTAAATCGACGATATATTTCTTCAAATGGTATAAAATAACAAAAACAATTTAATTGTTTAACCTGAAGAGGGGAGTTTTGCTCCTGAAACATGTAGATATTTAAATATTAATCCCAGTGGCTTTAAACAAAGTAATTATTATTAATTTAAGGAAGACATGTTATTTCTTTGTTATCTGCACAAGAGATTTCTAAAAATACGAATATGGAGCACTTACGTCATAATGATAAAGCCACGTAAATATTTTGTTATTTAAGAGATTGATTTGAGATTTCGAAGGTACCTGCAATCCTGTTTGATGTGTTAAAAGTGTCATATTATTTACGTACCTATTTATTGAGAGCCCTATAGGAAAAGTCCACTCGATCTCGGTACATCGCAGTCTCCGCAACCCTTCCCACTAAGTGGCACTTCCCACTCCAGTTAAAAATACCTTGGTCTTTTGAAAGGTCTTCCAACGGATATTAGTCTAACGCTGGGATTATTGTTTTGTCAATAATTCAGCTTAGAAATTTATCGGTTTTCAAGGCGTAGAAAAAAATGCGTCCATAATTATCATTAATTCAACGAAACTTCATCAAATTAAAAATTACAGTTTTGCCCTAATGCTGGGAATCCCCAAATGTGTGTCGACCCTGGGTCATTTCGCTGAATGATGCAAATGGAGCTATCGTTAGACGCTATGTATGTCAGATTTTAACAGCTGCTATAACACCAATGTTTATTTAAACTAAGCCTCTTGTGGCCTAAACTCGGCATAAAAGTCTCAAGCAAATTTACAGCTTTTGAAATGTTTGTTTTCAACCTAGAGCCACTTCTACTGCTTTGAAAACCTTGCAACTTCCTCATAAAGTGTTTGATATAACAATTACAAATAAATTAGAAGTTTATTATAAGTAGAATTAGAATAACAATAAAAGAGTCTTGACGAATGATTATAAGCAGGTTGAGCACGATAAAAAATCTTCATTTATTGAAACATCGATTATTGAGCAACCTATTGTGAATTATAATGCCAATTAATTACTCGATAATATACTCGTAGATACTATTTATTTTATGGGTATTCTTCTAAAAAAAGTATGAGATTTCGGAAAGATAATTTAGTTTTTCAAGTAATTGGGTAATCTACTAAATTGGTAAGTAAATCAAACGTATTAGTGGGCATTTAGTGTAAACAAATTTCTTGAGATCTCTATTAACTGATCTTTTTAGAAAAAATCTAAAAAAATATTTCCCTCTAAGTATGATTTAAATATACGGGTAGAAGTTTTCAATCCCACTAGTTATAGTCGACAGTGTCGGTACTGGGACTGGGTTGACATGATAAAGTGTTAGGTAGGTACCTACTATTCGCGGTACAAATGGATAGATATCGCGCTTAATCCACGTCTTGTAAATTGCGTTTCATGTTTCACCGCCTTTACAGCTTTTATCTCCGCTATACCAATATCACTTCAGACACTTACATACGAGGCATGTCATGCCATTAGGGTTACCGTGCGTTCCCATTTGTTCGAATTAGAAACAGTTCGAATATTAGCATCTGTACGAATTTTGAAAAATCAGTAAGTAAATTTTTTAATACATATGTTGAAATGTTTAGAATAAACTCCCTCCGGAAATATGATGCATAACAAGTTCAACAAAATTTCGGTGCAAACTAAAAGCATACATTTTGAGATTTTCATATCCTTAATGTCAATATACCACCGAGTACGCAAAGTTGTACATAAATTTCGCTAATAAACAGTGATAATCACAAGTGACCTGCCAGGTAAGTATGGTCCTGTATAATATATTCTGCATGTACATAAAATTAGTAACATGTATATTTTAATACGGAATCACGTTCATTGGTCAAATACATTATACATATAGTTTATAAATACAGATCGATAAACTGGTGGATGCTGTCTATTATATCTCCGATGAAAATCATAAATTGGCAGCACTTGCACAACATTTTTTTGGATGGTTTCAGCAAAACCAATAATTTATTCTTAGCTGTCGACAATAAGCGATTTTTTTTAATCGTCTTCACGTGAACATTCTATCAGTAGTCTCAACATTCCTTTAAAGTCGAACAAAATGGCTGCCTTCCGTAAAAACAACTTTATTAACATAATATTAAGAGATTTTCCTTTCTCTGTAGACTAGGTAGATACCTATCTCGGCATTGTAGTGCAGCTTTTGGCTGTTTCATTTTTATCGTCTTGTTTGAATTAGGTACTATATATGTTTGCTGCATTTACTTGATGTACCTACTGAGAAGCGTCCTCATATTGTATTGTTTTATATGATACATTATTCCTATATTACATCTATGACATTTTTTTTGGACAGGCTATCATTACACATTATTTATAGACCATATAAAGAGATGCAGTTAAATTATCAAAACTAAATACGGCTTGGTCTACGTTTTCATACATGTTTAATTGAAAAAAAAAGAAGCTAACCGTATTTATTCCTTACAATATATTGCAAGACGCTAATACAAATGACAGGAGTTATGTGAAGTTGGGCGCGGGTGAGGACGGGGGCCGGGGGTACTGATCCTTTCTTCCAATCTTCTTTGTCTTTGTTGGTGACGCCCCTGGGCGGCGTGCCGGGACGCTTGGTGTTGGTCTGCCCGTAAGCCAACCCTACATTCTAGACGTAGACAATGCATACTTAAAGTTGAGCAATTCAATGAAGAGAAATTTCACATGTGAGAATTAACACTACAACTGACAAAACATCTAAAAAATATTAATAACGTGCCCGTACTTAACACCTGCAAAGCGATTATGAATATTAAGCAACATTCGTAAAATTCGGCAAGCGAAAAGAGAGCACAAGTGGTGTTCAACTATCTTCACTTCATTCCGGCGACAAAATAATAATGTTAGCCCTGATAGAAGGCGATAATTAAAAAAAATAATAATAATTGCCGTTGCTTGAAATAAACAGCGATTTTACCCTGATTTTCCTGAATACTTTTCCTTAGTTCTTCTCCTCACACTAATTAGCGATTGGAAAATCCGTGGACGTGGAAAAATTTACTCATTTTACTGAAAGCATGATCGACAACAATATGAAACCATATTTTTCGTGTTGGATATAGGATCCATTTTAGGTGGGTTTGAAACTACATTTCAGGCAGTAATTGAGAAATTCTATTCATTTAAGACATCGATTGTCTACCTATCTACGTAGTTGTGTTACTCACTTTTGCGAGGTTCAAATCAACAGTCTAACAATATTTACCTTCCATCTATGTATTTACTTACAATTAATTGTAGATTTGTTTAAGAGAAACGGCTGCGCGGCCTGTTTCATACAAAACTTAATTTTGGATTTGAGGCCAAAATACTCAGCTAAACCCAATGATTTCTTTTTTTATCAAAAAGTATAGTAAATATCTAGTACGGATGAGAAATAATTTATTTATTCTTGTTTTACATTATGAAATATAGGCCATCAAAGGAATTGATTGTTCGCACATTTAACAATTATTTGGGGGCTAATGGTGATGTCAAAAAAAAAGTTTTAGCCCATCTACCACCCGACCTGAAAAAAGGATTTTTTTGTATTTAAATGTTTTGTTTTTATATTTTTATTTACGAAAATTATGAAAAATTTTTTTTTTCATTCATATGCTTCATAATTCAAAACAAAAATAAATAAAATACATCTCATCCGTACTGGAGAATTTACTAAACCTTTGATTAAAAAAATATATCATTCAGTTTGGATGTGTATTTTGGCCTTATGTTGTTATGTGACAAATATCTAGCCGCCAGTTAAAAGAGTTTCTAGCTTTGTTAAAAAGTCCGCCAGTTCATTTATGGTTCCAGGCCCCGCGACTGGAGCGACAACTTTTTACATCATCGTGTCGCGCGGCATACAACGTGCCCTTGAGCACGCGGCCGCTACGCATGGTTTCTGGCGACATCTTGCCTTCCGTGCATTTAGTACATTGTAAACTCATTGTCTTTGCATAAATCTAATTAGTAAAGTCAGTGATGAGAGCATTAACTTCCTGTGAGCCACCGGATGCTGTCTGTGTGGGACCCAGCGTTCCTTTGCGTCACCCTTTACGATGGAGGCGCGTGCTGACAGACACCGATCGACCTATGTAAGTTGTAACTATTTCCTCTTTATATGTGCTATAAATCACTATGTTTAAAGTAACTTGTCCGATTTTAGACTCACCAGAGAGAGAGAGAGAGATATTTGAACCTCAGATAGGTTATGTACTGCCCATCGTTATTGTAACCCTCGTATGTACTACTTGTGAATGCCTTCCTCTAAAATAAACTCTGTCTAGAAAGCTCACATCTTTTCTTTGGTAGTTGAGTACCTTTTTTCACTGAGCCGGCATGAGGCTGTGCCGATTCACGACCTTGCAGAGAAGATCTGTGATGCTTCTACCTGCTGAGCTATCCTGATGGAACCCTGAGTCAGCCACCGCGTTTGGCCTCAAGGTGAGTTGGACCTAACCTGTCTCTGCCATCTCTAACACTAGTTTCTAGCCCTCTGAACTATTACATTGCCGCCCTAGGTTGGGGCTAGCCCCATTACATTGTATGAAACAGGCAGCGCAGCCGTTCCTCTTAGTGCTTGTTGATAATTTGAAAAGTAATAGCTATATTCCACGGATCATAACTGCATAAAATATTTTGTTTTTGTGTACAATTTGTAGAACACCATTTTACTTTGTCATGATATGTTACAAATAATTTTATTTTTTTATTTATAGATTCCTTTTCTTTCAAATCTACAAAGTTATTCCTTAAATTAAAATATTTATAACCGCACACGTACTAAGTTAATGGAATGTCAATAAAAATATTGTGTCCAATTAGCCACATAGCGCAATGCTGAAATCCCACAAAGGGCTACGGACAAAAAAACGCCGTACAGATAATTAAAATTCCTACAGGTTGGACGACTAATGCATGTCGCTCTTTAGCAAAAAAACTATTTCTCAGAAATGATTACAGGTAACGATGAACTAGGTCAATAGACATGATGCATTCAATAATTTATTGTAAAAGTGCAATCTCAATCAGATGTTTTCCACACCTCAGGGTGGGGGCATCAGTAGTAAATATCTAGTTCTTTTGTGTTTTTTTTTCGAATGTGTAGGCTTCTTACCGAGGTGTGTACTATGCACATTATTTTGGCAGGATAATTTTTGCTATCTATTCTACGGATAGTGTTAATAAAATGCCTTTGAAAAAAGTTCCCTGCCCCGTCTGTTCTTTTTTTTACAACATTATACGAGGATCTAATGGTCAAAAAATAATGTTATAATTAATTTCTACAAGCATTCCAGTTTTTATTATTGTGACACCTGTTTCGGCGTTCAAGGTCTTTTTAAAACTGCGGTTAATCCACATTGCGACGACTTATTTTAGCTAACGGCAGTTTGAAAATGGCCTTGATTGCTGAAACAGCTCTCACAGTAATAAAAAGTAAAATGCTTGAAGAAATTAATAATAATATTATTAAATTTTAAAATTAATAAAAAAAAACCTAATAAATATCCTTATAAATACGGTTTTAAACTCACATTTTTACATTAAGTCTTGCTATATTTAAAGTTATAAATTTTATATTCGCATTTTGTTAACAACGACTATAGAATTATTCACAGTAAAACGTATCGTGCAAAAATAATATATAGGTATACCTTGTTTAGTAGTCTCTATACTCGAAATAAAGTTTTTAATAATCTAGATATTTACTACCGATGCCTTTAAAAAAATAATTCAATTTGATCCTTTGCCGTGTTCAAGTGAAATGAGTTCAATATTTAGAACCAAATAATAATAATCACAGGTACAACTTTCTTTAAAAATTATATAGATTTCATAAAAATCTTTTATCTCGTAATATTAGACAACGACATGACAAACGGATTTCTGTGAAAAGCATATCGTTAACATTTCCGGGATGTCGCTACACAATTTACCCACCTAATATTATGTAATGCGATGTTTGCTTTTCCGCCGAAGGTTTGTCTAACAAGCTAGTTTTTCAACGTACTTCTAGCGAAATTAGATGATAATCTCATGAGATAGTAGATGATGTGAAATAAACAGTTTTTTAAGCGGTATTGTTGTCTACAGTGCAATTTTGGAGATGATTCTTAGGATTTAATACATTCGAAATTGTAATTTTTTTCTACAAAATTTGCACATGTTTTTAAAGGAGTAATAAAAAAAATTGCGCAAACCTACCAAAAGAAAAATCTGATTTGTCATAAGATTTCGAATATTTTAATACAAAAGTTCACAGAAAACATCCCTTAATAGCATCCACTCTTCCGGAAGTTGTATGCACCTGAAAAAAAACATACATATTCGTAATCTATGTAAGTTTTGTGATCGCTCAGATTCGACAATTTTCACAAAAGTTTTTGTTTTTTTTTCACAAAATGGAGATATGAGAAACATTTTTCGATTTTTATTCCTTTCTTTACCCTTTTTCAATTTATAAAAAAATAAATAAAAAAGGTTTGGAGCCAATTCTGTTAACAAAAAAAAAACAAACCAATTGGCCAATTGGTTATCGATATTTCATGGTTTCGAATAAATTTTTTATACCATTTCATGAGATTTAAATAAAATTATTACCGAGTAAACGACCAACCCAGCGCTATAATCAGTTTCTTCCTTTATCTTGTAAATTTAATTATGATCGGATAGGGCTTCTCTCTTCCAGTCCTCATTTCTTGATCCATTTACGTTTTTCAATTTTCCTCGGTGGAAGTGCCTCTGCCTCTCGGGCGCTCCAGGCCATACTTTTTATAAATTCTAACTGACTAACCATCACGTCGTTTCGCCGCAGGGGTAGACAGAGAGGACGGACCGCCAAACAACTCGATCTTGGTATACACTTCTTACTTCACTCACATTCATACAACGCCTCATACATTCTCTTCTGCTATTCCGATTTCTGACATGGCTCGACTCAAGTATTTGATTCACTTGATCGTGCCATAAATACTATAACCCGCTACTAATACTATTCAGATTTTACAGATACATTTAGGAAAGTCTACAGTATAGTAAATACCCACAGCAATCAAAACCGATCATTTCACATTTGTAGTCAACCACACCGCCTTAAGCTACGTAGGTACGTACTTTTTGTAGAATTGTTGTAATATCGTTCGAGCACGTTGACCGAGAACTGAACTGTTCGTCAATCAAATCCATTTCTACGAAAATTACTAATTTTTGGAAATCTATAAATTATTTATAATATTAAAAACGTGATAAAGGTGGTCCCGTACAGGGTGGCTCGAGAGTCTTGACGCTTTGCTGAAAAACTTGAAGGTTCGTATCAGAAACATTGTTTTATTAAACTATCCTTTCCTCTAAAATACAGGTACCCCACCATATTTGTCTCACCGACCACTTCTGGACTATATTTTTTATCAGCATATTGGGTATGAACTGTACAGTTCATAGATATGACTTTCCGGAGAGATGAGTATTAAGCTTCGCTATGAATTTTGTCGAGTCTTTAATCAATCTTAAATCGCGTGGCAGTTTATTTCAGGGACTGGCCTCCATTAAGTATTAAGTAATACATCATTGTTCACCTGACAATAGGTTAGGTGTTACAACACCGTAAAGAAAATGACAAAAAACTACTAATCCACCTATAAATCAATAGAATAATCGAACGGTTCATTTTGTTGCATGATTCTTTCAACGACGTCCCCACGACAAGTTTGAATTCATAAAGGGCCTACTAGGGGCTCTTAATCCAATTGTCCAAATCTATAAAATATTTTTCTCAATGTAAAAATACTCCAATATCTTGGTCGCATCATATCAGGGGCAACAATAACTCTTACTGATAATTGTGATAATATTGACGGAAGACATGGTAGAGGAACGCGCCGACTGCCGTGCAGAGTCACCAGAACAAAAATGCACGATACCTAAGTGTTTAATTTTTACATTTTTTTCATTAATTTATCTTTAACTTATTCAATAGAATCTACTATCGCCGTTTCGGTTCATTAATTGTTAAATGAAAATTGCACAGATTTTATTTTTTATTCGACATTATTTCAATTATGAGCTATTGAAGTACACGTTTCCTTACCTGTCAAATAAGACAATAAGTATGAGAGAATGTTTTTTTAAACTTCTTTTCATCTGTTCAGCATTTTGTTTGCTTCATGAACAAAACCAATGCTGAAATTCTGATGAAACCGGATAATAATAATTGGATTACTTGCATAGCGACGTTTCCGTGGTGAAATCACCTCAAGGACGAAGGGATAGGCAGTTAACTTAGCATTATATATTCTTCCAATGATATGATTTCACGACAATAAACTATTTGATTTAATGACAGTTTTCTTAGGAAAATCGAGTTACGGGTAAAATATTACCGCTATCAGTGGTACGAATTTCCAACTAACGCGCTATAAATAGAAGTGTTTTGCTTCTTATCTGCGGCAATAAACTGAGTTGTTTATATTCTAATCAAGGACGGCCACGAGACGTCAATGTCGATTGTTCTAAAAATGTCGGCTGCTTTTGAAATCGTACGGCCCGCGTTTTAATGTTTACGAAGCGATAAAAATAATATTGGCGGCATGAAGAAGATGAGAATAATGGTGAAATAATAGTTCTTGCTTGACAAAAGATGGCTAAATATTTTTTGTTTACCATCGAATAAGAACTTGTCAAAAATTGTACAGGAAATCATTGAAAAAAACAGGATTTTTCTGATGAGGTGACAAGCTTCTCATCGGAAAAACTAATAAAAACTATTAATTTTTTTGGAATAACTTAATGAAGCTTATTTTTTTACGGTAACTCCATACAAGAGGCCCTGAGGGAAATAATTTCCTTCAAGGACTATATCATCTTTAGTGATGCTGTGTGGAGGGTCTTTTAGGGGATAGGAAGGTGTGAACTTGGGTCTTTAAGAGACCCATGTTGTAGGATGGAGGAAACACAGAGGTCGGCAGATCATTCCACAGCCAAGGTGTTGAATATAAGAACAAGTCGTAGAAGCGACCCGTTCTCATGTGACAAATGACAACCGTGTGCAAGTGTTGGGGTGGCGTTTGGCGTGTTTCCCGACCAGTGCCGAAGGGATCAATGACGTTGGCTCCTCAGAGTATGTTCTATTAAAATATCGGTACAACAAGGACAACATTCCCACCTGACGTCTGTGCTCCAAAGATTGCAATCCGTTTAAGATAGGCGAATCTAGCAAACGGACCGCCCGTTTCTGCCCATGGTCAAGGGTTTTTTTCCAAATATTTTGGGGATCCCGACCAGAGGTGGCTGCCAGCAGTTGTATACTGTTAAAGTATCTGCGGGCTCTGTACAGTACGCCCAGCTTCTGAGAGACTAACTTTACTCTGGTTCCGATGGATCCCCTATACCTGATTACAATATTTAATCATTTAACAAGACTTATTAGCAAATCTCATGAAAACATGGAACAGAAAAGGACACAGAAAATAAAATGGTAACGATCACAACTAGAACTCGAACCCAAATCCTGAGTCTTATTACTATGGATCGATTATGGAGTCTAAAATACGTGAACGTAAACACAGACAAATCGAAGATTATATGCCAATACAAAACAATTTAGGAATTATATACCTTAGCGCGAGAAGCATAAGGAATAAAATCGACGAGATCGAAGAAACTTTAAAGAATATTACACTCACTGTACATGTTCTTGCCATATCCGAAACCCGGTTAGAAAATGGTGAGGAGCTTTTCTTCAACATCGACGGTTACCATAGTGCCTTTGCGTCACGCATCAATGGAAGAGGAGGAGGGTGGCTATTTACACTCGCCATTTATTAAACGCTACAACTATTGAAAAGATTTGTACTGAAAACTCATTTTTAGGAATTAATATCCGCAACAGAAATTTTAAACCATTAAATGTTTATGTTATTTACAGAAAACCTACTTCAAACATAGATGACTTCCTAGAATCTCTTGAAAACACTTTAAATAATTGCTCGATACTCTTATTATTGGTGACTTCAATATTTACATTGTTCAAAAAAATAATACATCCCTTAAATACATCAACACACTAGATTCATACAACTATTTTATATGCAACACATTTCATCCCACACGAGTAACAGATACCTCTTCTTCTCTAATAGATCATATAATTTCAAACAGAGTAAATATTTCCTCAACTATCTCAAATATACATAACTGTCTAAGTGACCATAACATTTTGATATTAGATTATGAAAATAGCTTGAAGCATTATACTAATAATATAATACCATATTCTCCAAACACCAAGACCGATAAAAACATGTTAAAAGTATATCTTGAATCCAACAAATTTCTACACGAAACCACCCGTAATTTTAATGAAAACTTTAGTCATTTTAATGAATACATCAAAATAGCAAGAGAATCGTCATCAGCTCAAATCTGGTTTAAGAATAGGCGACCGTCAGCGAGGCAATACGCCATGGTTTGATGCAAAACTGAATGCACTTATCAAACAGCGTAATAATACGTTCAAACTCTGGAAACTACAATGATATGCTTACCGCACTGAGGAACAAAACAAGAAATTCTGTTACCAACTATAGAAGGTATGCAAAAACTAAATACTACACTGCTGTATTTAAAGAAAACTTGCATAATCCACGACAGACCTGTAAAACAATAAATAAAATTCTTATAAATAGTTCAACTTCTCCGAAAAACGAAATTGAATGTCTTGTCATTAAGGATGAAGAAATAAAACATCCCCCCAAATAGCTTCAGCTTTTAATGATTTCTTTAGATCAGTTGGTGAAAATTTTAGCAGACAGTCACATTATACCCAGATGATATAATTACTATATACACGGATCGGAAGACAGCACAATCCTTATACATGGCAAAAACGAATAAATTAGAGGTTCTCAGTATCATTACTTAACTTAAGTCCGATGCATCTCCAGGTCTAGATGGCGTTACACCTGCACACCTCAACTTTTGCAAAGACGTCCTAGCTGACTACCTTGTTTTTCTTATTAATCAAACCCTGTATAGTGGAATTTTCCCAGATCAATTAAAGCTTGCAAAAATAGTTAAAATCCACAAAGATAATTTCAAAAAAAATCCATCTAACTATTGTCCTATATCCATTCTTTCAGTATTATCTAAAATATTTGAAAACGTTATTAAATTTACAGTCACAAAATACCTTCTATCCAACAATTTACTTACATCTCAGCAGTATGGATTCAGAAAACACTCCAACACAAAATGTGCTGCCTTTGACTTTATATATTCTATCCAAAAGTATATAGATCAGGGTGAACATGCTGCAAGCTTATTCATAGATTTAAAGAAGGCTTTCGCTCTAAGCTTTCGATACGGTAGATCATGCGATCTTACTAAAGAAACTGGATCACTTAGGCATAGTAGGTACTCCCCTAAAGTTATTACTCAGCTACCTCTCCGACAGACGGTGTCAGACTTTTGTTGGAAAGGCGTCAAGCAGCATGGGAACGATAACCTGTGGTGTGCCACAAGGCTCCGTTCTTGGGCCATTATTATTCCTGATTTATATAAATGACATAGTTAAATGGGGAATAAAGGGTACTATTCAATTCTACGCAGATGATACAGTGATTCTTTATCACAATACCGATATAGACGAACTTCAAAAGGAAATGGAAAGATATATAGCATGCCTGGCAAACTGGCTACGAATGAATAAGCTAAGTTTTAATTTAAAAAAAAAAACACATTACATTTTGTTTGGAAACAAAAAACAATATAAGTCTGATCATAAATCTTGGTAATAACCGCCTCGAAAAAGCTGGTGTTACAAAATATCTTGGCCTATTCATTGACTCGCAACTCATGTGGAATCATCATATTAAACATGCTTTATCTAAAATTACCCCCATAACTGATGTTTTATATAGACTCCGCGGGTTACTTCCTACCTCTCTATTAAGATCAATCTACCACGCTATGATTCACTCACATTTAATATATCTTTCCGGGATCTCGGGATTTGCTACAAAAAAAATTATTTCAGAGATCCGAGTCATTGAAAACAGAGCCCTACGAAATATATTTAGTTTGCCATGGAACACACGCGTCAAAGACATCTACAGAAACTCCCAAATAGTTCCGTTTAATATCATTCCCACCTGCGAAATTACAAACACCATCTTGCATGTAATTCAACACTCAGCACATACTAACACCACACTCAATTACAATCACGACGTACACCAACACAACACAAGAAGTCACAACAAACTACACATACCAAAAATACACTCAACAAAATATGGACTAAAATCTTTAGAATACACGGTTTATACACAACACAATAAATTACCCAACGCTATAAAAAATGCAAGGTCTCAGAGTAAGATGTTTAAACTCTATTTTGGTTGTGTTGTGTCTCCGTAATGAGTGTAACTATGTGATGTGCCAGTGATGTGTTTCTTTATAATAAGTGTCTCTGTACAATCATATTATAATGTACCAGTGATGCCTTTATTACAAATGCAAAATATGTGTTGTAAATATTGTTTATGTACTGTGAAGATTAATTATGTATTTTAAATATAATGTGTATTTCTAAAAACTGTACTGTAGGTTCTGCATTTAATCCCGCAATGAGTTTCTTAACTCTTGGGAATGCAATGCTTGTATTGTATACTTTTAATAATTAATATTGTAAGACGCAATTCTCAGAAATAGTGTTATCGTTATACCCCGTATAGATTTCGTCCTGGTTATTAAAATAATAAATAATAATAATAGTAGTAAATTTATATAGCACAGTTTTGTGAAGGTTCACCGATCACCCCATTAAACTTGTGCTATATTATTTATACATATGCACCATGGTAGTTACATAGGTTAGGTAGGTTCTTGCCGACATGTTTATTAAAGTAGCCTGTTTTTTTTTTCTTCGACAGGAACTGAATCCGAAACCACACCATTCGAGTCCAGAGGATGGACCTTTATCTTACTGTTGCAATCTCCGTGTTCAGATTTGTTTATATATTATTTTGTGCTTGTCGTAAATTTCCTTACTTAAAATATATAAATATTTCTACAAGTTTCGAAAGCAATGCTATCATCTTCAGGAATAAATGAATACTAAAAAATAATTTCAATTATAGAAAAATGATAAAAAATTTAAAACAATAATTTAAGAATATACAAAATATGAGCATAAACAAAAATGAATTAAAATAGGTAAGTAACAGATCAAAAATGTTAATGACAAAATAATTATAAAACATTGAATAATACATTTAAATTAGAAATATAAATAAAAATTATTATTATTAATATTAATATGAAAATAAATTTAAGAGATAGCTATTTTAAAAAAATATTTGATTATTTATTAAATTTAATTCGCTATTAACACTTTTTCTTATTTCTAAAATTTCAAATTTATCTAATTGTAAACCAGTTGTTTTTGTTTGTAAGTAATTTATACGCTAGATAGTACATTATTAGGGGTACAATATATCATTATCTAAGTTCGGGAAATTAATTTGCTTTTTAAATTGTTCATATTTCAAAGTGTCGGTTATACTAATTTTGTTTTTAGATAATAATATATTGAACCATCTTATGCCTAAATACAAACAGTGGTGCTGAGCCGTGGTCGTTCTTAACATTGGGATCGCTATTAAACCATTAGTTTTAAATCTATTGCTTATACTGTCAGTGGGGTGAATTTTATTGATGAAAAATTCTTTGTAGATTTGATGGAAGGCGTTTCTTTTATACAGTTCGGTAATAGATATTATTATATTATATTATATTATAAAGGGAGATCTGGAATAGAAAATATTTTAACACCAAATGCAGACCAACACCGAAACCACTCAGCTGCATTTAAAACACTTCATATATTAATATATATTTTTTACCAATCACATCGATTTCACATAATTTAATTTCTCGTTTTGTAAATGATGTGCTCAGTAAATCTCGGTAAGGATATCATTATTTAAAAAAAATTGTTATTAAAAATAGATAATAAAACATTTTCGTTATTATTGTTATAGTATTGAATTCCATATTAAAAAAACGGTTGACGTTCCGTCTTTGGAAAACATATCTACCTAATTACATCACGAAATACTCATTTTAACTCGACTTGTTGGAGCGTGCTAGAGTGCTTCAACCAAAACAACAGACTTATTCAGTAGGACACAGCTTCTGAAACTGTTCTCCCTCTTAAAATAATATGGTACGAAAAAAAACGTTGCATTAATAGCCAATGCATTAATATGGTTAAATTATTTTGAAAAATAATTAAACAAATGAATGAATACAACATGTTTATATCGCGGATTTTCTTGCAGTATAAAATAGTGTCAGGAGAACTAAATTCCAAATCAACCACCCTTATTATTTTATACTGCCAACAGTACCAACGTTTATCATATGGTGGATATGAACTATTTAATAGGATGTTCTCTTCACCCATTAGATATTAATTGTTTTTAGGTTTAATTCGTAGAATTCCTTTTATTTTCATTTCATGTAAATCAAATTTGATAATGTTATTATTAAGGTCAGCGGTTATTTAATGCGGGGAAAACAGAGCCTAAACGAATAGAAAATCTATTATCAAAATTATTTTCTCACTAAATCGGTTTTACCGGATATTAATCATTTTAGGCATCATAAAAATTGATATTGGGTGGGGGTAAATAGAATCATATAAAAAGTCGTCTCAACGTGGCTTAACCACAGTTTGAAAATGGCCTTGAACGCCGGAACAGCTGTTACAATAATAAAAAAAACTAAAATACTCGCATAAATTATTTAAAAATTACTTTGTATTCACCACTTTATTAATATATACCATACATATCAACATGTTTCGAAAGCGATGCTTCCTCATCAAGGATATATAAAATACTATAAAATAACGTGTTATTCTGGCTTGTTATACTAGCCTCGTGTGCACCGGGCATTGGAATTTTAATAACTACTACACACTGAAAATATTGACTAAAACTGCTCGATCAAATGGATAGGCTACAAACCTTGGAGTAATACGTAAGTTACAAACTCTAGAATCAACGCCAGCGCCCTGATTCTGGTTCTTTTTAAAGATAAGGCACTGTCCTTATCTTTAGGTCTAAATACTTTTTGCTTAACTGCGGTTCCGGTTCTCTCGGATGACAGTTGACAATATTATCGTAAGTTTTGACTCTGAACATTATTAGTAAGTTATTCATCACATAATATCTTTATTAAATAAACCGAATTAACGAAATTGCGATGAGTGTAAAGTACCTATGCCAAAAGGCCTAATAAGTCAGATAAAATTTATTTAAATTCTAAAAATTATAATAAACTACAAGTGTAAAGTAAGTAATAATAAACTACACTAGTTAAATATGTGGAATGTACATATAATTTTTTAACAATACTGTTATAATTTAACCATTAACTCCTTTAAAAATGTATTTTCATTGGCATGTAATCAGAATCGCACTTAAGCAAAATGTCTTTAACCACAAGGATAAGGTCAATGCCCTATCCTTAAAAAGAACCAGAATCAGGCCCCAGGATAGCGCTAAAACGTTCCCATTCAGAACAGAGCTTTAATAATAATAATAATACTGATTTGAATAGCGCTGTTTTTGTCGAAAATCACCTCAATGGCGCTGTATAAATACTTTTTGCCAGAGTTTATCTTATTATGTACATATTTATGTTAAATAAAATTTAATACGCGCTCACATATAGTGCTAATTCAAATATAAAAAAAAAAACAACTTAAACACTTAATGCTTTTAAATATTAAAGTGAATTGTTTGTTGGCGGGTTTACACAATGAAATGAAATCAATTATCTTAATAAGTTTAAAACCCAAGTCCATCAAGTCACTTATAAAATTACTACTTATTAATTAGTTTCTTGAAGGACTGGAGCATTAAATCTGCAATAACATTTATTATATTTCATTTTCCATGTTAAATTTAATATTTAAATAGATGCAGTTTTATTTGACGGCCTCCATGGTCGAGGGGTAAGGCTCTCGACTAAGAATTCGAAGGTCGTGGGTTCAAATCCCAGCGTGCGCAAATAAATTTTATTTAATTAATTTGTGTTGTTTAACAATTAATTCATTTAAAAATAATATATAGTATATTTGAGCACGTTCCAGAGTGAAAGATACTCTCAGTATCGCCCTGGTGAAAAACCACCATTCAGAATTGAAACGTTGCTTGAAATGGCTTTTATCCGTGTTTGATGACCAGATCTGAATAGGCAGATATTTCCCGACCTTCCTCTTCCCCTTCTCCTTTCCCTCCACAATACCTTCAGCCTCACAATATTCCCCAATTGGAAACGCCATAGTCTCACTGGCTCCAGACGGTTCGGAGCAATTGGGACTCTTGTGCGGTATTCATATAAAAAAAGTATTAAAAAAAATCTAATCAACCTCTTCACAATTATACCATTTTTTTCCCCCAGCGCAAACACACTACTAGGCAAAAATATTTTATGCAAAAGGGGGAGAGTGTAATTTTCTCCATACTATCTATATATGAATTCCCCTTCCGAGATAGAGGGGACACCTTTTTAGCTATTGTTACTTCAACCTTCTGCATCTTAAATGTGAACTTCCCTTCAGCATCCCAAGTTTATACGGCCCCCAATTTGACACTTTTGTTAAAATTATTACGACATCGGATAAATTTAGAGTTGTGTCGAACAATGGTGGCAATATGCTACCGTCATGAATTTCTTAGCACCGAGAAAGGTTCCGATATCGCAATTTACAGCGGCTATAATGCGCTGTCGGCACTACTAACCTTATCTTTATAGATCTGTACCGAGGCAAGGCGAAAATATCAAAGGGATTTTACCGCCCAAATTATTGTTATCGACGCCATCTTGTGTTTCCATGATGATTCTTGCGCAAGCGTCGCGATTAGCCGCTAATTGAGACTTAGATTTGTTTTTGGTTTATATTTTGAATTTCCTTTGTACAGACCAATAGAAAATGAAAAATGAAAATATATTGTTGCACCAAATATAGCCTGGAAGTGGAGTGTATGCGTAATAATATAACATGTACCACATAATAGTATATGAAAGCTAAATGTTATCGAAAATTATTGTTGCACCAAATATAACCTGGAAGTGGAATGTATGCGTAATAATATAACATGTACCACATAATAGTATATGAAAGCTAAATGTTATCGAAAATTATTGTTGCACCAAATATAACCTGGAAGTGGAGTGTATGCGTAATAATATAACATGTACCACATAATAGTATATGAAAGCTAAATGTTATCGAAAATTATTGTTGCACCAAATATAACCTGGAAGTGGAGTGTATGCGTAATAATATAACATGTACCACATAATAGTATATGAAAGCTAAATGTTATCGAAAATTATTGTTGCACCAAATATACCTGGAAGTGGAGTGTATGCGTAATAATATAACATATACCACATAATAGTATATGAAAGCTAAATGTTATCGAAAATTATTGTTGCACCAAATATAACCTGGAAGTGGAATGTATGCGTAATAATATAACATGTACCACATAATAGTATATGAAAGCTAAATGTTATCGAAAATTAGTAACCTTAGTGGAATGTAAGTAATAATATAACATGTACCACATAATAGTATATGAAAAGCTAAATGTTATCAAAAATTATTGTTGCACCAAATATAACCTGGAAGTGGAGTGTATGCGTAATAATATAACATGTACCACATAATAGTATATAAAAGCTAAATGTTATCGAAAATTATTGTTGCACCAAATATAACCTGAAGTGGAGTGTATGCATAATAATATAACATGTACCACATAATAGTATATGAAAGCTAAATGTTATCGAAAATTATTGTTGCACCAAATATAACCTGGAAGTGGAGTGTATGCGTAATAATATAACATGTACCACATAATAGTAAGAAAGCTAAATGTTATCGAAAATTATTGTTGCACCAAATATAGCCTGGAAGTGGAGTGTATGCGTAATAATATAACATATACCACATAATAGTATATGAAAGCTAAATGTTATCGAAAATTATTGTTGCACCAAATATAACCTGGAAGTGGAATGTATGCGTAATAATATAACATGTACCACATAATAGTATATGAAAGCTAAATGTTATCGAAAATTATTGTTGCACCAAATATAACCTGGAAGTGGAATGTATGCGTAATAATATAACATGTACCACATAATAGTATATGAAAGCTAAATGTTATCAAAAATTATTGTTGCACCAAATATAACCTGGAAGTGGAGTGTATGCGTAATAATATAACATGTACCACATAATAGTATATAAAAGCTAAATGTTATCGAAAATTATTGTTGCACCAAATATAACCTGGAAGTGGAGTGTATGCATAATAATATAACATGTACCACATAATAGTATATGAAAGCTAAATGTTATCGAAAATTATTGTTGCACCAAATATAACCTGGAAGTGGAGTGTATGCGTAATAATATAACATGTACCACATAATAGTATATGAAAGCTAAATGTTATCGAATATTATTGGTAAATATTGTTCAAGAAGACGACACAATAAGAGAATTTGTTAATCGGTCCAAACGTTAGCTTTATACATTATTCGACTGTACCTATCGTCGATATATTTTTTTGAGTTAGGTTTTTTCTGTTCCTATAAAATTGTTATAGAAGAGTCGAGGTTTGATTACCAGTATAGATTCAGAGCAATATTCATAAATTTTAGGAAACTCCGATTTCCTGACATCATCCGTAGACAACTACTCACGTTTCACTTCCGCAAGTCTAGATTATCGGTGACTTACACGTGACTAATAAAGAAAAAAATTAGTTTGAATTTTCACAAAGAAAGAGATAGCAGACAGGGTTAAATACTTGAACATGAAAAAGACTAAAGTTGTAGGAAATAGTACGATCATTTATTAGTACGAAGAAGAAATTTTTTCATATTTTTCAGGTAGAAAATTAGTCTATTAATTATTATCAATAATAAATAAATAATATAATAGGTGAATTAAAAAATATACTTTGTATTCACCACTTTATTAATATACACAGATGTAATATATACATGTTTCGAACGCGATTATCAGGAATATATAGAATACAGTATGCATGTATTCTAATACATCGCTTTCGAAACATGTAGATATCTGTGTATATTAATAAAATGGTGAATACAAAGCATATTTTAATACATTTATTAATAATGACGCCATAAAGTGAATACCAATCTTTTGAAGAAATTATAATGTATTATAACTTCAAATAATTCTCTGTTTTCTCAAGAACAAAAGGGCCTGACCGCCAGGACTATCATATTTAGTGATCAGAAATCAGAACTCACTATCCCTGTCATAGTTTTATAAAAAATCTTTTCAGTGACGAAAAATCTACACTACATCTAAAATCTATTATATTGTTTACTATTAGTATCGGTGGAAAGGGAAAGTGATGTTGGATAGATCCATCTCTTATTCCCATAGAATAAAGAATAAACACTAGAAATGTCTTTCATCTAGATTTGATCGAAGAAATGACTTAACGGTCTTTGACTTAGTACCTTTTAGTTCTAGCCCCGTGAAAACTAATGAGAACACAGCGCTCTGTCTCTCTTAAATTGCCTGCAATGTATATTGCCATTAAATTAAATGATGATGGAATAATTTTTTATAAGTATTAGAAATTTTAAGGCTCGAATGGCCAGACTTTTGGATCACGAAATACGCCCAAATCTCATTTCTTGTATTCTTCTTTATTCTTCGCTTATAGATATGTGAATTTGTACAATTTCATGTACCTATGTATTTATGTATCTTTGTACATGTGTATTCTGTCACGTAGCATACTCGTATGATGCATATTAATGCGCATGTGTGGATAAAAACTGTATTCCAACATGTGACGTAATTTATGTGCACGTATGGGTGCATTTCAAGTGTTCAGTACACAGTGTGACGTATGGTCTATGCGGGTGTGTTAATTATTTGAATCGGACGTGAAGAGTGTGCATGGGAGTGTATATGAAATACATGTTGATTATGAATGTGTGTGTGCGAATGACGGGGGTAGTAAGGTGACACACGGCGCACTTTGTCAAAGCGATGCTAATGCTAACATTCAGGTCTGGAGAACCATCGGGAAACGAAATTATTAATAAATATCTCATTTTTATTATATTGCATTAATATCTGATATAATTTTTGTTTTATTGTGTATACATAACGACATATGGATATTTTTTTTACACTAACTCCGCACAGGAGGCCCTGAGGGAAATAATGTCCCTCAAGACCTATATCATCTTTGGGGATGCTGTGTGGAGGGTCTTTTAGAGGATAGGAAGGAGTTAACTTGGGGCTTGAAGAAACCCATGTTGTAGGATAGAGGAAACACAGAGGCCGGCAGATCATTCCGCAGCTGAGCTGTTGAACACAAGAACGATTCGTAGAAGCGACGAAGGGATCAAAGACGCTAGTTCCTCGGAGCATCTTCCATTTAAATACCGGCAGAACAAGGACAGCATTCCCACCTGACATCTGTGCTTCAAAGATTGCAATCCGTTTGTAAAAGATCTATCAAACGGACCGCCCGTTTCCGCACAGAGTCAAGGGGTTTTCCAGATATTTTGGGGCTTCCTGATTAGAGATGGCTACCAAATTCTATAGTGGGGCGCACTTGCGATTTGTGCAAGGTCAGCAGTTATATACTATTAAAGTATCTGCGGGCTCTGTACAATACGCTCAGCTTCTGAGAAGCTAACTTTACTCTGGCTTATTAGTGCGATTGGTTGAATTTTTTTTTTATTAAGGCGACTGTAGCTCTTTATGTGATGTTAATCTGAACCATTGTTTTATTATTTTTATTAATATCTTAGGTCTAATTGTCAGATTGACAAGAATTTACCAATTTTAATCTTAAAATGGCTCTTGTGTAACCTTTTCCCACTTGACACCGTTTACCGATGCCAGGAAATTAGGCACTGACCGATAATTCATATTGTACTAGGCTACTACGAACAAATGTTAATACATAAATGTTTGGCACACTTATGATGCCAAAACCTTCAACTATGAAATAAAATAAATGCCAAAAAATTATGCGGGAAATAGTTAAATAATCCCGAGTGCCATTTTGTTGGTTTTAATTGATTAAGAATTCGACCGATCGGATTTGTAACGTAAAAATAAATTATGGGAGGTAATAAAATAGAAACACCGATATTTATTTATTTAAGGATATAAGGTATGAAAAAGTCACCAGTTATGCACGTCGACTATGCATGTCGACTATATACGACGTTTTTCATATGACATGATTTTAAGGATGCGCCTGGCTTATTTTTAAATAATAATTCTTTATAATAATCATTATAATGGAATTCCACTATGTATTATCACTTTCAAAAATAGAAATATTAATAATTCTTTATTCCAGAAGGTAAGATGTAGTGCAATGCGATATGTTCCATCGGTTACAATGTCTAATAATACATTAAAAATAACAACAAAAACAATTGTTGCAATAAAAAAGAAAAAATATATATATGAAAAATATTAATTTACACAAAATGAAAATGTTTATGGTGGATGTCTGACGGTCTCTCGTTTCCAAATGGCCATTGGGGGGAACTCTGTCGGGGCAACCGTGGCATTGATGACGGTATTCTTGAATTGGCATACTCTGAACCATAAGCTTCCCGTGCGGTGTCGGAGAAGTGCCTTGAAAGAGTTAGCTCGTCCCTCCAGGAACATTTCCGTAGTGCTACAGTATCTCGGCAGATGGAATAGTTAGCGATATGCATTATTGTAGGTGACTTAGCTTATACCATTGGGATGCGGTGTAATCTACCCACTGCTCTTACGTATACAGCGATGTACAGAATGCGTTGAACAGAATTATTTTGACGTATATGCTGCACAAGTGAAAACGCCTTGACAGCATACCCGCTTTAGGTCGTCTGTGATAACATGTCCCGAGTATTTTACGCCACGAATAAGATCCATTTTCCTATCGTCTGGTCAAATGGGGGGTGTTTGAAAAAGTTCGTTTTTACATTTGAAAATCATAACGATTGATTTGGACGATTTACTTTCATGGTTGTGGTTTTTTTGCGAAATCTTCACATGCGCCAAGTAGTTTCTCTAGGGCGCTGAATGAAGGAGCTAGAAGGACTATACCATGTGCGTACTTCATATTAAATAATACCATTAAAATTTTAAACATGAAGCATTTTCAAATCATTCAACTTAAAAAAGGTTGTTCACCCCCAGATTGGACATCAAAAGTGCCGCCAAACAAATAGAGGTGTTAAACATTTGGTTGTTTATCCCGGCCTGGGGGCTTATTTATTGTGCTGTGTATTGATACAGTGATATAACCAGAGTCAGTACTTAATACCACCTCCCTACCCCCTTCACGCAACTCACACACTCTCAGAGACGACTCCCACAAACATCACCATCAAACAGAATCATTATATCTACACCCTACACCTATTATGTGTCCTGCCTATAATATTAGGATAATCGTCACTGAAAAGATAATTCCTAGAAGTGTGATCTTTACAGATTTGACAGAGAAAAAATCTGTTTAAAAAAAAAAATTCCTTCATATATTTGTTAGAACGTGCTTAAAGGATTCCCCATTATTTTTTTTAACTATCATTATCAAGCCCTGTACTAATAGGACTCATAATATTATAATATATTATAATACATATGTAGGTACATACTTCGATTCAGACAAAACAATATTTTGTTCACCTCTTATATATCTCTTTCTTACATTTTTTTTCATTTCTTATGCTTAACATTTTTCTGGCTAAATAATAAATATACTATTTTGTACTAAATCTTGTATTTGTGCATAGTGTGAACATTTGGTTATTGGGTTAGCAGTACAAATTTACTTACTCATATCTCAGAAATGTCTACATGTTAAGTATTGCGTGCCTATTCATCTATTAGACGAGTTCATTTTATAGGACATTACGTTGTAGATAACCAATTTTAATTATTTTTCTTAATTACGAATAATTAGGATTTCATTTAAAAAAATCCGGATTTTTCTTCCATGGGTTTTGATTATAAAAAATCGGATTTTTTATAATCCGGATAATCAGGATTGCAATCTCTACTTTTGACTCCGAGACTCAATTTACTTATGAGACTTCGATATTTAAAAACTTCCATGAAAATAATAGCTTTTCTAAAATGTTTCTTTATATGCTTTAATATAGTGACAAAAAAATTGGAAAACATTTAATAGTTTTTTTTAAACGTAGAAAATGCGTGTAATCAAAGAGGGTCCATATGAAAACAGATTAAAAATGTTCTAACTGCATTGATTTATTAGGTAAATTACGATGAGCAAACATCCAATGTATGCATTAGGTTAGCCGACAAATACGGTGCCTCGGCAACCCTCCGACGCATCGGACTGCTGTGATTGCTCCTGCATTAACCGAAGGTGGTCTGTAAACTCTGTAAAAACTATGTGTATATGATTTTATATGATTATCTCAATAATTCTCACAAGTCTTTTAAAAAATGTGTGTATTAAATTTGAATACAGCAAAGTTTACGCTATCGTTGAAAATCCACATATTTACTTTATTCGTACGGCTAAAATACCAATTACACGGAATCGAATTTTAATATTAATTTGAAATCTGGAAATCATTTTAACGTATTTTATATTGGCGTAGCAGAGCTGAAATTTCGAATAATACTGATTTATTGCTTGAATCTACGAATATCATAGATTATGTAAATCTTTAACATGAATTTGGTTGTTAGTATGGATGACCTTAAAACGTAAAAAAATGTCTTCGGACTGTATACAACATGAATAAACAAAATAAAAACGGAATATTACGTACATTTAACATCGAAATGCCCCTTGCACGTAAGACAAACACAAAGATTACGCAAGGGAATAATGTGCAAACTGTACGCTAAAAAACGGAAAGCAAATATTTTGGCTAGAAAAACTTTCTCTCAATTTTTATTAAAAAAAAATCCAAATTGAAAAGATTTCGGAGACTTTTTTTAGAGCATTTTTTATAAAATCAAATAACCGTAGGTGTGTTTATGAGAAGTGAATGCGATACTCAAATAAACAATTGATGGCCCCATAAAAAAATCGTCTTTTATAACGATTTTTACATTAATAAGTACCCCCAAAGATAATATTTTTTTAATAAAACGAAATTTTAGTGAAAAATATCGTTTTATTAAAAAATATATATTCTCAGATTAGAAATTTTATTTTTTTTATAAGCATGTCGCTCGAAAAAACTTTAAATTTAGTGATACTTTGCGATTGTGCACGAATTTTGGACTGGTCCTAAAACTAACGGTCTAAAAATGAATTAACTTAATAAAGACCTTTTTTGTGATTGTTTGAAAAAAAACATGAATTTTACGAGAAAACCGCGAGCCTTGGGGTCAAAGATAAAAACCCTTTTTCTCAAACCACACGGATGGAATAAAAATATATTTTGGATTTTTCCTATTCATCGTGGTCTGTATGAGGTATCAATTAATAAAGTGTAATCTTCGACCCGAAGTCTCGCTATTTTCTAGTAAATTAAATTTAAAAAAAAAACTTTTTTAACTTTGATAAGCATTGGAAATTAGAAAATTTCAATATAATAATTCTAGTATTTTAATATCCAAGTAAATTTATCGTATTTTTAGATATTTTTCCAGAGAATCACTTTGTACTTCTGAAAAAAAACAATTACCCCGTCCCCTTTGGTTGGCTCCCACTCCAACACCTAAATATTCATCTATATCCATCATTATTTCATACCGTAGTTTAGTTTTTATGTATTCCTGACAAGGGAAAGGTACTTCCGAAACCGGTAGAATTAAATGAAAGTGGTGCAAAACAAATTTATACGTTTATATTATAATAATTAGATAATTTAAATAGCGCCGTTTTTATGAAAAATCAAGGTGGCTGTACAAATATTACTTCCTATTCCTCCGGGAATTTGAGTTTATTTTTTTTTTATCAATATTCACCTTCAGACTTAAATAAACGATTTTTTATGATCTTTTTCAACATCGTTTTCATAGTTAAATTAATTCTCAAAGTTTGAATTTTTTAAACGCCGCCAAAACGGTGAGAATCCGGGAGGAGGTGGGCGTTACGTCATCCGTACTGAACGATACCCGACCGATAAGGACAATATGTATGGAGATAATTTTTTTCTTCAATAAGGAATTCCATTAAAAAAAATTATTAATTTTAAACGTCTTTTTTTCATTAATTTAAGATATTTTACGAAAAAATATTATTCAATAATTTCAGTAATTTTTTTTATTAATGTTGGTCGTCTTTTTTTAAATTAATATAAGACCTTTTACTAAAAATATAATGCAAAAAGTTCAAATAAAATACTTTTTGTATAATTTCTTCAAAAGATTGGTATTCACTTTGTGGAGTAATAAATGAATCAAAAATTACTTTTTAATCACCACTTTATTAATATTTAGATACCAACACGTTTCGAAAGCGATGCTTTCCTCATCGGGAATATACGGAATACATATATGTTGATATGTATATATTAATAAAGTGGTAATTACAGAGTAATTTTTAATTCATATACTTTTTTGTAGTTTGTCTAAAGGGAGCTTGTTATTCAAAACTTTATCCTACATTGTAAAACATACGTAACAAACTTGAACCATAAATATTTCTCAAGAATCTTACTCAAAAATATTTCTACAAAAAAATAAAATAAAGGTAAAATATAAACGATAACAACAAATCGCAAAGTTTTTAAGCTTTTTTATGGAACAAGCCACGTAGCCATTCCTCTTAAGGAAAATAATCGTAATTTCCCTCAGGTCCTATGTCATCTTTGAGGATGTAGAGTGGAAGGTTTTTTTAAGGAAATGGAGGAGAGGAATATCTGGGAAGGAAAAAGGTGGGTAGGAATCTAGGAGTCAGTGTGTCCAGAAATGACGGACGTACGAATCCACCCCTCCCATTGCATTGCAAAACATATTAATATGGATCGAGAGAGTTCTGCTTTAGAGGTCAAAGAGTTTCCCTATGTCGGCTTTTATCGATCCGGCTAACCACCCAGTTAAGGGATGGACTCATCCACCGCCAAGGCTTGGACAAACCTCCCCTCATGAACCGGGGCACCCCTACCAAGTCACCAAATGCAGATAACCACTTGGGGTGACCTATGGTAGAGGTTTTGGTCATACAATAAATGGGAAAGGGTGGGTAACCACGACTGTAGTTGCTATCTTATCCTTCTTAACTATTGTTATTACATTTATTAAAAGATTTGTGACTGTAGAAGAATTCGTATTTATTTTTAATGTTAATCATTTTTTTGTTTATTAAGTGTCCTTAAAAAGTTCAAGAAATCTACTTAGGTTTAAATACGAAATGATCAATAATTCCGAGACTTTTTTAATAGCAGTAGCTCGATGCACTTGCGAACTAATAAGTGGAATAATTTACATTTTCTGTGATTGACTTTACTTAAGTAGATACTAACCGATTAGCCTAGCAAAGCAATTTGTATGTGGATTTCTTCCATTTCTCGATATGATGCTTAGTTATAAGCTTAGGCCTGAATTCAGTTGAGTCTTTGATAATTCTTAAATCACGTGGCAGTTTTTTCCCCATACATACATAAATATGTCACGTGCTCCAGCAACTTTGTTAATAATATTTCATCTTCATCAGGTCGATTCATGAAATGATTTTCAACCGGAACTAAAATGTCATAAAAGAAGAAACCTTACTTTCCCAAACTACCGTTTTTTCTCTTGATAAACTTAAGGCTCCTTGCAGTTGACACATTTTCTGACCATTTTAGAGGCGCTTTATATAACATATCAAATAATATTTAATACAATTGTCTAATTGAAAACGGTTAAGTGCAATCATTCAATCATTAATAAATCCAAATATTCCAAAGTTATGACTAAAGAAATATTTATACTAATAAATTAAAATAAATTATGACCTCTTAAATCGGGTAATTATTAAAAAAACATTTGAGCGCTCTCATATAAAGGAAACACATTACACTCTTTTATAAGTAGTTACCTTTCGGCGAACATCAAAGATAAGTCGGGAACGATCTAATTCAAAAAATTTGTACAGTAGTCAACAGGTGCAATTCCACGCATACTCTCGACTGATAAGGTCTCAGCACGCTCACTTCAAAGGAAAATGCCGGCAAATATACTATCACAATCTATCGATTAGATATAAAATCAATTATTGAATTTGCCGAACATTTGCCGGAATTATAGGGCACTAAAGCGGCAGTTGTATGAATTCAAAGGCGGAAATTATTATACACGGAATTCTATTGACGTTGTGTCACATTAGGTGTCGGAAATAAAACATTTTATTGGTTGTGAGATAGCGAATTACTCAGTTCTGAGGTAGGTACTTACTTGTACTGGCAATCTATGTTTAAATCATAAATAATATAATGTGTGTGTGTAATCGTCATTAAGTCTAGTCTTGTAAAAGCTTTTTAGATCTGAATTCCGCCAAGAGTCAGTAGTGGGACTGGGACTATGGCATTTCCATTATTTGGGAAATGGTGTGAGGTTGAAGGAAGTTAGGAGGTGAAGGAGATGAGGAGGATTATTGACTGTGATCATAAAGTTCTGTGACTACGACTATTTTCAAAAATTACTTTTTTGGCAAATAGTCGTTAAGTCATTCGAAGACATTATCAACCGTGGGTCGTCTACAAACATAGGCAAACCTAGCGATAATTTGATTCCTTCGCAACTGTTTGTTCGGAATCGGTCAATTGAAGTCATAGCATTTAAAAGCGCAGTTTTGTGTTATTTCACGTCAAGTGCGTATACTACAATAACCTTAAAAATTATGAAATTAATAGGAAATGTTTTCTTTAAACCATTATTTAATGTATGAATATTTACATGTTCGTAAGCGAAGCTTCTCTCGTCAGGATACACAGTGTACTGAGAAAAAATGGGAAATATTAAAAATAAATCCACCATTTATTAAATTAGATAGTGGTTTAAAAAAAACATTTTATTGAAAGTGATATCATAAAATGATTTTGCATTTATTGAAGAAGTTAAAAATAATGATTTGTACTGTTCCCTTCATCACCAAAAAAATGCATAGAAAATCCTATAAGATTATAGCCGATCACCCAGTCAACTCTCATCCCTCCCAGTGCCGTCCACAGCGGAGTTCTGGTTCTATGGTATAACTGATGTATGGCATAGTTGCCATATAACTAACTGGCAAAGAAAGTTTACCGAAAAAAGTAGAAGTATAAATGTTTTTTTTGTAATTTTTTTTTGTTATTGTATAATATTAATTATATACAGTGGGAACTTATACCCGCTAAGCCACTGCAAGTAGCTTGTCAGCAGGAGTTTATTTCAACAATATTATATAATACAACAATAAATTACAATCATCATACAAATGTAGGGCAAAATTATTATATTTAGGCGCATGCATGTTGTGATCAATGTACATGAGTTGAAAAAAAAAATTAAAAAGAAAAATAATGGAAAAAGCCTAACAGCTTTGTTATTGAGAACATTATAAAATTACCAATATTATAAAATTTTCAATATTATAAAAATACAAATATTACGAATATACGAATTTTATTGCAGTATCCAAATTTTCATGGGATATTATAAGTGCAGTATCATCAGCGTATACATAATGTTTAACAAACGAGAATATTTTGTTCATAAGTGATACAAAGATAATATAGAGCGTTGAACCTAAACTTGACCCTTGTGGAACTCTTGTTTTGTCATTTCTTCTTTCACTAAATTTGTCTGATATTTTTTCCTGGATTTGGGGGTTGGTTAGGAAGTTTTTGAATAGTTTGAGAAAGTTTCCTCTTACCCCCATTGCCTCCAAAATATTTAACAATTTAATCGAGTCTATTGTATCAAATGCCTTTGAATTGTCTATGAACAGTACCAAAACATGTTTTTTTATTATTCAATTCATTATTTATATAGTTAGAGAAATCCTAAAGTAACATTTCAGTACTTTTTTTTTGAAAACCAAATTGATTGGGATCTATTAAAGAAAAGCACTCCAAGTATTTGGTTACTTTTAAAGATATGTATTTTTCAAGAATCTTTTCTAGAGCGGGTAATATACTAATCGGTCTATAGTTTCCTATATCAGTATGTTTCCCATTTTTGTAAATAGGTCTGATAATACTACATTTGAGTTCATCTGGTATTACAGCTTGTGTTAAAATTGTGTTGATCAGATGGGTTAATATAGGACCCAAAATATCTATGTGTCTTTTTATGTCAAACATTTGGATATTGTCTATGCCAGGGGACTTGAGAAGTTTGACTATACTCAATATGTCTGCGAGTGATGCTCGTGGTATATACAAACTTTGCGGTGACTCTATCGGGACAATATTTGACGCCTTAAAATCACATTTATGAACCATTGAGGCTATGTTATCTGAAAAATAATTAACGAATTGGTTTGTATCATTTTCCGCAGTTTGACTTTTTAACATAAACCTACTAATTACATCATCACAGTTACTCTTTGTCCTACGTCCTAGAATTTTATTTATTTCATCCCAGGTTTTTTTGATATCTGAAAAATTATTCTTAAATTTATCATTGAAAAAGGTTGTTTTACTTTTTATTATTAATTTAGTAACAAATTTACGAAAAGATTTGTATTGTTTTTCATAAATTGCATTTGTTGGGGAGCTTTTCCACCGCTTAAATAAAGAATCTCGTTTTTTAATGTGTCATAGAATATCTTCTGTCATCCATTTTTTTATAATCCAAGGTCTTGTATTGGGTTTTATATCTATAAATATTTTACTATTTTCATATACTTCGTTAAACTTGCTTTTTATTTGACTATATAAATTATTGCAATCATTTGTCTGAAGCAAAGCATTCCAGTTATAATTTCTAATTGAAAAATCTATTCGTTTTTGAGATAAAATTGAGACTCTCCGCCCTTTATTTATAGGTCGTGTATTAGTTTTATAGTACGGAAATATTAAATTTACTATCTATTAAAATATGGCGTGGAAGTAAATGGAAGAGAAATTCGGGGATGTCCTTAGAGTAATAATATACCTTGTTTTATATGTTATATATTGTTACTCTAAGGGGATGTCCGAGAAACATGGCACGATCGAGGAATAAGGAATCGAGAGGGGGGGGGGAAATGAAGTAGACGAGAATTGGAAAGTAAACTGAATATTCATATCTAGCCACTAAATACGGCTAATGGCTTATCGATTAATATTTCCATTAGGAATGGTGAATTTTCACCAGAGCGAAACTGAGAGTATCTACCATTCTAGGAATCTTAGATAAATTTTGAAAGCCACCATTGCACAATAAGTTTTTTTTTTGTGAATACCGCACAAGAATCCCAACTGCTCACAGCTGGCTGGAGCCAGCGGAACTATGGCATCCCCATTTGGGCTATGATCGAGTTGGGTGGGGAATGCGATGGAAGAGGATGGTGGGGAAGTACCTGGATATTCAGATCTGGTCACATAAAAGCCATCTCAAGCAACTTTTCGTTTCTGAACAGTGGTTTCTCACTAGAGCAACACTGACAGTATCTGACAGTCTGGGAATCGTGGATTGTGTTCAAATATTAATACGATATTGGTGCCTACCTGGTAATCCAAGTCTACCCAAGAGATAAAATAAACAATTTTTAGGTTTTTCCTAATTTTGCAGTTTTGTTAACGACCAGTATAATGTAGGCAAGTAACTAATCCCTATGAAAAGTATCAATATTTATACACAAACGGATTATGAAGTAATGATCCTATTTCCGAACAATAATTCCCCGCCTTAAAATCGGCTCTGAGAATTACAAAGCCGACGACCTTTTATTTCAGGTAAATGTAAAATGTAAGTAGATGGATGCCTTTAAAATTGTATATGGGTCAATATGACTAGGTAAGGAGCGTATTACTGTAATCCAAAATATTTTTGTCATTTTTTATTCGCACGGCATTTTACGTTTACGCGAGTAAGTCTTAGGCTAAGATGAATAATTTAAGGTGTAAGGGTATTTCAGGAAATCTAATCATCATACCTTGAATAATAAGTAGATACTTCATATTCATCATTTCTATATTAGGAGGAAGTATAGTTGTGTTTGTGTATTGGGAAGTATGTTCCCGAGAAGTATGTTCGCGGGAAGTATGTTCACGAGCAGTATGTTCACGAGAAGTGTGTTTACGAGAGGTACGTCCATGACAAGTATGTTTATGAGATATATGTTCACGAAAACAAAACGTTAAAAACAATAGAAAAAGTTGTCATGTTTCACTGTCTTACGGTATATGAAATCTTGTGAATTGATATAAATTTAACACCGACACCACTAGGTCCCTAGCCAAATGTTTAGATACTATTTAGGTGCACATATTAGGAATTACGTAGCAGTGGCATGCAATGAGCTGTTTATATCTTACAAATAAATAAAAATCCCTCCACGTAAAGTTTCAATAGAAAATCCATTTTTGCCATTATGATAGAGCCAGTAAACTCATTGTTTATAACAACAGGCATGCAATAATTTATGAACAAAGGTAAGCTGTGTGTGGTTTTTCCAGGGAATGAAATGTGCATTGAATAAATGAAAATGGCCGTTCTATTATCTAACCAAAACGTGAAAATTCGTAACTTAGAAAAAATTTATCAATGCAGAATGATTATGACGTAAAAAAATCACAGCTGTATTCAATATTTTTTTAACAATTTTTTTTATTTAATTATTCGTTTTTCGTAGGGAGGGACAGTTTTAGAAAATTCATGAACTGTACGCCATTGCTAAGTAGGTATCTACCAAATGCAAATATTTTGCTAAAACCATTTGAATATTACTTGGCGTAACCAGGCCCTAAAAGAGCCGAATAACATCATATAAAACACCCATACTTTCTAGTCGTAAAAACCCGACACAACCATTTGTACGGGCACGTTTTGATTTTGACACAATTTAGTAAAATAATAGTGTCTCGTCCGACACACGAGACACACTTATACGACGGGGGTAATAAAGTCGGTACGCTTTTACTCTTTGTCGGCGCTTCTCTCCTTTGAATGGAAACAATGATAATAAAATGGGCATTGCATTTAGATGCTTTACTACCCGGCTTCCGGATAAGTAAGACAAAACTGGAGCCTACCTACAGTGTCTACCCACTGATCAGTTGTAAAGTTCCCTTTTTCCTCGGCTGCTAGTTGCTACCTTACCTAGATCTTTAGCTTCTACGCACCTTAAGGGTTCGTAAATTCGATTGATAAAATGTTTTTTTATAAGGCTGAATCAGTAGATGCCATCGATAGGCTTCTTACGAGGAATTTCAAGTTAGCTGAATCCTTCTCCATTTATAAATGAGACTGAAAAGTCTCATTTCTAAAAAAATCTAGATATTTATATTTTTTTCTACAAAAACAGTACCAAATAAAGCCAGACTGACGTGTAATCTTACTCATTACGCTTACATCATCCTTCCATTCTTTACGATTCTCAACATTTTTCACACGATCATAGATGGTTTTACAACACATTCGCCTCAGAGATCTCATTTCTACAGCATTCAGTCTACTTTCATCCTCCCTCTGCCAGTTCCATACATCACTGCCATACATCAGGGTTGGTATCAGTACTCAATTGTGAACTACTAACTTCACTTCATTGGACTTTTTTTGATTAGCGCTGACCACGTTCAGTTCTCCATTAATGGACTTTCCTACATTCGCCCTTCTTTCAATCATCAGTCTTTCCATTTCTCCTAAATATACTTCCCAAATACACAAACTCATCGTCCTGCTCCAAGTATTCATCACTCACAACTATATTGCACACAGTTTTCGTAATCTCTCTTTCAAACATCATGACTTTAGACTTTATTAACATTCATAATTATTAATTAACTCATTCTTCACACATACTTTGTTCTTCCTAGATACAAGAGACTCTATCTTCCATACTGTTACCAATCAGCACCGCATCATCAGCATACAACAGGCAACATACTTTCAGATGATTTTCGCGTTTCATCCGTGTATAGATTTAAAAGGTAGGCTGTGTGTGGTTTGTCAAGTTCGAGTATGAATATATTATTGCGCATTGAATATTTCAAAATGACATTTTATTATATCTTCTGATTGCCATCGCCAAAGGAATGAATGATAGTACCTTATTAAATTCATAAAGAAAGAATGTTTTAATCATATATTGGTCGCCTATTAACATATTTATGGAATTTCTTCTTATGGTTCGTTTTTATTAAGATAAGAACAGCTTTTCAGCCTTCATGGATGGCACGTTACTGCGTAATAATATTTATTACGTACAAACTAGAAATTTTAATCTTATGTGGGTGCATTCTTATGAACATCATTGACAAAATAATAACGAACATTCCAAATACAAGAACAATATGGGTATGGTTAATAATGAAAAAATAGAGATGCTTAGATTGGTTGCCCACCTACAGCGAAATGCGAAGAAATACGTATGAAAAGAATAATATGTTATTGCCTGCTAACGTAGATCCTATAACATAGTACCTAGACTACCATGTATCAAAACCTAACCCCTATGGCATCCAGATATTTTAGTTTTGTTTAACTATTATGGAGTATTGTTTGGCATTAATATTTTGATACGGTATATATTATTTAATGAAACGTATATAACGGTTTTCTTTTAATAAAGGCAGTCTTTGAGGTGCGAACGATTAAACGATTTGATTTATTTTATTGCCAAAAGCATCAATATATTTAAAAAATCGAGTACCCAGATCAAATAAACATGGCACAAGTCTAATAAATACAAAAATAAAAAGTATTATTAAAAGGAATCCACTTTCAAATTAGTACGGAGTGCCTCAGGGTAGTGTCCTAAGCCCTTTAATATTCTTCATATAAGTACATGAATGATCTTTGAGATTTAAAAATTGATGGCAATATTGGGACATTTACTGACGATATCGTAATATTTTGTCAAGCTGACGACTCCTGGAAAAAAGGATACGCTAAGGCTGAGAAAAATTTGCTATCGTCAAACATTGGATCAATAATAACAAACTAGCACTAAATACAAAAAAAATTCTAAATATATAACACAGAGTATAATATATATATTAATAATTTACAGTACATACACATCATTCTATATAATAATTGCTTATCTTGTAAAAATTGTCTCTAAATAAATAGAAATGAATAAATTAATAAAAGCATTATCGATGTAATAAGCATAAATGAATTCGGATCGGAATAATTGTGTGAGCGGAAGGACGTCCCACGTAGGCATGACAAATCGAATTAAAAAAAATAATAATAATAAAATTACCGTCAAAGAATGTGGTTAAAGTCAGATGTGTGTTGTGTGTTTCATCAGTTCCAATAGCGTGATGGTTTGTTTTAAAATATAAACATCCTGAAATATAGCCCTAAAGCCAACCCCGATGAAAAAGTAACCTTTGAAACGATTTAGAAATATTCATATTTTATTTAAGATCACAATTACGTCTCGTGTTCAGTAGCGAATGAAATTAAATGCCAAGTTTCTTATACACAATTGATCAGTAGTATATTTATTGTTTATATATATATATACGTATATGTTTACCTCCTAACACATGGGGTTTAAATTATTGTGGTCCTAATGATTCCATATTATTCATGTCACACTTTCGAAGATGATCAATCTATAACCCGGTGGTTTTGGGTACTAAATAACACTAATATTATATATTTAGATATCTTAGTTACGAAAGAAGTACACAGAATCTAACTGCATATGTATTTTTAGATCACTCATATAGACACCTACGCAGTACCTAACGATAGTTGTTTTTAGATTAAAAAATCTAACATCTGCGATACAAGGCATTTGACAGACCTTAGATAATATGAAGCTGAAAGCGTGCATGGTGTAATGAAAATCTACAAAAGAGTCCAGTAGTTATAGCTGCTGGGTCGCTAATTTCTGAAAGATTCTCTGAAATATTAATTTTAGGTAAGTACAATCTTTCACGGAAAATTAAGTCTCTCTCTTACTGATTGTGTGGGTGAAAAAAGTTCAACACAACCTACGACATCATAAAGAACTTACTTTTTGTATAACTTTAATTTTTGTTTAATGATAAAAAATAATTAGGTGTTTTATTGACCCGTCAGTGGTTGAGTTCTTAGAGTAACAGGTATTATTATTCTAAGGTTGAGTTGGCATCGCGTTTGGGACTCACCCAGGCGTCGTGAGTTCAATTCCTCGGCTGGCTAAGTCCTCCATTACGACAAAAGCAACATCTTCCGCTTACAGTGATGGTAGTAGGAAATTTTAAAATATTTGTCAGGTTATTCGTAACCTGGGAATGTTTGACTTTCTTTAAAGAAAAAAAAAATGCCGATGGGGGATTTTTGAGTTTTGAAAACTTATAGGTACATATACCTAATTACGTAACTACCCGTGTACAATTTACATAGAAATAATTTGAGATACCTATTACTACCAAGCGATAGTTGGGTTCTGCAAAAAAATTCCCCAAAAGCAATCTGCAAAAAATAGCACTGAATACAACGCCCCAGAGGTGATTTTACATAAAAACGGCGCTATTCAAATCATCAAAATATTATTATTAATCCTGGAAAATCAATTTTGTCGCTTGAGAGAAAACTTATTATTAGATCAGTTTTTAAATACATTTACCACACTTTATATTTATTGTAAACTGTTGCTACTCCAAATAAAATTTTTAAAAAAATAAAAGTAAAAAAAACCCATTACAACTAAGCAATAACCAATAACAAATGAACACAAATAAAATGTAAAAACTCAATTGCATATTATTGAAAAAAATAATTAAAAATTACTTTATATTCACCACTTTATTAATATACACATATGAACATGTTTCGAAAGCGATGTTTTCTTCATCACGAATACATGTAATTATTTTCTCTGCAAGATTCAGATTTTATCTTATTATTTATTATATTTGGAAAAAGTGCAAAGAGGATAGAATGCCTAACAAAATTATCTAAAAACATGCCCTTGCTTCATCCTCGCTTACAACTGTATCTATTGTGAATCTGAAAAGCGTGAAGCCGCCATACGATGATACGATCCACCCTCCATTATTTTGTCAATTTATTACGCTAATCCCAGCGCAACCATCAAAAGGCCTTATCAAAATCGATCCTCTCCGGAGCGCATGCGCGGGGCGTGTTTCCAGAGCTTCTCGCCTCCTTTTCTCGTGCAGGGCGTGGCCTCGCGGCGGTCCCTTTGAACCCGCGGTTGCCACATCCCCTCCACCGGCGGGGCCTCCCCTCCCCGGGGTTCCCCCTTCCACCGGGCCGCGCTACCTAGGGCCCCCTCAGAAGCGCTGACTACCCATCAGTCTCGAACTACCGCCGGAGTCGAATACACCGGCTCTATGCCAAACATTAAACCCAGTGCTATTGTGATAGGTACCGCCGGGTACTTTATTAAAGTACAAAATAAAACATTTCTTTTGTGTCACCGGTTTATATAAACAATCGATAGTGTTAAGTTGAAGTTATCAGATAAGGATATTTAAGTGGAAAAACTTTTGTGTGATTTTTTTGTGTTATTTGTTTTTTGGGCAAAATTGAAATTTACCCAAACCAAATGATGTCTGATGACGATATTCTACACATTGAGGAACACAGGGAGATAAGGGGTAAATATTTATTCCTCGCCTTTTTCTTATCAGCCACATATTTCTTTAGTACTTGTTTATTTAAAAACGTCTCATGACACATCGTTGACTTAAATACATTGGAAAATATTCGCAATTACCATTTATTTCAATGAAAACACTTTTTAACTTTTTACGTACGATTTATTTGCTTAAAATTCTAATGATAATCCATATCGCTTTCTGAGATGTAACAAATAATCGGCCTAATCTTTTTGATTTGTTTTTTTTTTTAATGTGAATTTATTTCGTGTTTTCTTTTTGGTTGTCTGTTATATCGCTGATAGGTTTTCATGGGATGATGAGATACTAATGATGAATTTGTCTTTCCAGAATTTCCACCAGATTTCCCAATGGAAGGGCGCGTGAAGGCAGAGCCACACAGCCCCGCCCTGCCCACTCCCCCACGCACCCCCCCGGAGCAGCACATCTCCCACCACCACCCCTCCCCACCCCACAAGCCCGCCTACCACCCCCACCTCCCCCAGCTGGACGCCATGGCCCAGCACCACTGCCTCACCCAGCAACACCACCTCTGGCTGTCCCAACAACCTCACTCTCTCCAGGCTCCTCCTCACATGATGTACAAACCTACGCATCACGCCATGCCTGTCTTCCCCCCTTACGACGTGCCAAAGATCCACTCACCGTCCTTCCCATCGACGCATCCTCCTGCATTTGCTGCATACATGCAGTCACAAATGGGCATGCCAACTTCAGCATCGTACTCCAACGGACTTCCCGCAATCCTTATGAACCAATGGATCAGAAACGCAGCTTTATACCACCAAGCTTCAAGAGGATACCCACCAGTAGACCTCCAAAAACTTCATCCTTCCGGAAGGGCACCCGCTCCGCCGAAGCAGCCCGGAGCTCCCAATGCGAGACCAAAGAAGCAGTTCATCTGTAAATACTGCAACAGGCAGTTTACCAAGTCCTACAACCTACTGATCCACGAGCGCACTCACACGGACGAGCGGCCCTACTCCTGCGACATCTGCGGGAAGGCCTTCAGGAGACAAGATCATCTCAGAGACCATAGGTAATAATATTACTCTACAATCTCAACAATTCAAAAATATTGCCCTTCCGTCTTTATAATTATTCCGATTTATAAATTCGTCCAACAGCAAAGACATGCCGCTTAAATGCTTCCAAGAATATTTTTCACCAAGGTGTAACTGGCACCCACTCAATTCTTATTGTCTTCGAACACTTTTTTTACATTTGTTTAATAATGTCGTTGAACTTGCATTATTATTTGAACGTGACATTTCAATAAATGAATGTGTGTCACTCTACGGCTGATCAATGTGTAATGATGTATGTTTTAACTGGTGGCGGCGGCTTACATAAATATAATAAGCTAATAGCTTTTCCCAACTATTGACTTCTTGATATTTCCAAATAAAGGCCTTTCCCTTTAAATCAACAGCAGGTACCTACCCATCACCTGCTCATCAAGAGATGTGTGTTCAATAATCCGACTGAAAAATTTAACTTTAATTTATTTTTTCCCAGATATATCCACTCAAAAGAGAAGCCGTTCAAGTGCACGGAATGCGGTAAGGGCTTCTGCCAGTCGCGCACCCTGGCGGTGCACAAGATCCTGCACATGGAGGAATCGCCCCACAAGTGCCCCGTCTGCAGCCGCAGCTTCAACCAGCGCTCCAATCTCAAGACCCATCTCCTCACACACACCGACATCAAAAACCACCAAAGCCTGATGGACGGGTGTCCAGAGGTGACCTCCACCAGCCAAGGAGCCGACACTCCTCCAGCCCTGTTAGACTTATCGCAGAAGACCTCTTCACCTAGTTTACACCTCCCGACGTCGAGTCCTCCGCCTACTTCCTTCAGACCCGTGCAACAAACGGGACCAAAGAAAGCACTTGGCTTTTCGATAGAAGATATAATGAAAAGATAAACCCTCTTTCTATGGCGTCGAATAAGTAAATGTTATGATGTTTTAGTACTGATTGGAGTATTGAGTAGCTGGGTATCCTGTACTTTAATTTTTATCTTCGACTGTTTAGTTACATTTAATTTTACGAAATATATGGTTTATTTAACTAAAAACCAGGAATTTGTTGATTACCAAATATTTTTTTAACATTTATTCCACCAAGTATTTATTTGAAATCTCTTACTTTTATTTGAATTTATTAATTCAATGCTACGTTTATTTTACTGAGCGCATTCAATTATTAGCTATTCCATAAGTTTGTTGTGTTACGTGGTTTAATGAGTTCTCTCGGGCCGGTCCGATTTATTTCAAACTTTCGACGTGTTTTATTACTTCATTTTTTAAAACACGGCATTGTTCACGTTCGTGCGTGGTCACTTAATAAATGAACTGTCCGACCCACACACCTGGAACCTGGTGGCTGTGAAAGGCACCTTCGGTTATGGGCCGGTCTTCACACCCACTTGGACGTTGTATTGGTTTTATCCTAATTAATAGGCACTTCATATTGTATTGTTTTTTGTTCTAATGAGAGCTTCCAGCGATCGTGTATTTTATCTTACATTAAGAAATCGTGTTTTATTGCCGGTTCGAGAACAATTTGTTCGCGTTAGAAATTGATTTAAAGTTTTGTTTTTTTGATTTAATATTTCGCCTATTTGAAACCTACTAATTTTATCACTTTATTGAAGTTCCTTCTGATTATTTGAATCATTTCCTAAGATCATTGCCAAAGATCTGTTTACCAAGAAATATGTTTCATACATCATTTCGCCTTGTTATTTCTAAAATCATTAAACCACAATCATTTACGTCATTGAAAGTTTGGAAAATACAAAGTAAATTTAGTTATTCAGTTACCGAGGGTTTGATTTTCAACTCGATATAATAAAGTCATCCGGTCTCATTAAATTCATTTACTTGTGTATACTCGTATTACCGGCTTTGGTAAAGGCAATGGTTAATTTAACACGAAGTTCGTGTTACTTGTGTTTGCGGCAACTATTATTAGGTGTGAAACGAGTATTGACACGAACTTATATTACTATTTACCGCCCTTTATTTATACAAGTTTAATTTTAATTATTTGTATGGCAAGACTGATATTATTTATTTTAAGATGTAGATTTGAATTATTTATTGTTTAAAATTAAGTTTTACTCGTTGATCCCAGTTACCATACCTCAGTTCATCCGACAAATCATTTTTTGTGATAATCATGTATTATTTATAAATTTATTGTAAATATTTTAATTTAAGTAAAAAGTACTTATCAAACTAGTGTGTAAAAAATGTTGACGAATTCAGTTTCTCAGTGATTAGGGGATGTATTTTTAAAAGGGTTTTAATGACTTGTGAGCAGTGTGCTAAGTTGGTACAAATTATTTCAACTAAATTCGTAGCGATTAAAACGATTGAACTAAAAGGCGTCAAAGAGTACAATTATTTCTCAGTATTAATTTATTTATCAACCTAATTGTTATAAGTACCATGTAATTATTATTAGTTATGTTAAGACATTATTTTGTAAATATTCATAAACCATTGTAAAGATAATATGTGCATACACCAAAAGAAATATAGAAAATATAACTAAATGATACATAAAATAGGCAAAGCATTTTCATCAAACCTTATCCAACCCTACCCTAACTCTATCCAACTGATTGTAAGGTGTGTTGTTCCCGATGTCGGCTTTCTTGACTGAGGCAATGAGTGGAAATAAAAGTTAACAGTTTGTTACTTTTATATGACGTTTTGTTTGGTTTTCTATGAAGAATGAATCTACAAGCATGTTTCGAATTTGGTAAGTACTAATCCCTGCCCAAAATATACCACGATTATTTATTCAACATAATACAATAATGCTATTGAAGAATAACAATGGTAGATATTGAATACTCAACTGTTTTAGTAAAATATCTGTGCAACAGTGCTTTACAAAGTTATGAAATTAACTGAAACTATAGTCGATACAGTCAATCGGACATTTGGGACAAATAATCTGAATTGAATTATATTATGGTTCAACGATTAAGACCGCAATGACAAAACAAAAACAAAAAATACTTTTGGACTTAAAAAAAATAATAATAACGCCGTCAGTGACATTGTGATAAAAACAAATCTAATACAAAATATAATAAGGATTCATATTAAATGGTAATTGCAATCATGGGTAAAACAGATTAAGAGATCAAATGGAATAGATATTTTTTTATACTACTAACATTCTTGCTAGAACAATATTTTTTACCCAAATAATAATTGGAAACAAATAGAGTGAGCAAAGTATCGTTAATTTCAGTGGAATAATGTGTTCAGGCTAGCGTGAATTTCCCCCATCAAGTGCCATCTTACGGCGGCAATGTGAAGCACAAACTCTCGGGCACGAGATGTCGCTACTTGTCACCAAACGCTTCAAGCGACGTAAGCCGAGATCCCTTCCCAATCAAATCACATGAAATATAGAGAGCTGAAAATTCTTACGAAAACTTCTAAAGTCCGCACAAAATGAGCGTTGTAAAATACATGATCTCCACACTCACCGTTCGAAAGTTTTGCTTCGTGAACACGAAGTTTTTGCTATTAATACCCCTACTACAGCCTATTGCTAAGATTTTTTAAAATTAATTGGTTAATTCTTAAATATTATATGATTTTAACGAGTCACTAATGCAGGTAGAATATTTATTTATCGGGAAATCTATTTTATCGCTTCACTAATTGCTCCAAAAAACGTAAAATTATCTTTAAATTTAATTCACAAATGCCTTTTTCAAGTGCTTCGAGTAAAAACGTTCTACGAACTGAAACCATCAATTACTTACCAAGCTTGATTCGTTTGATTGATTGAAACGGTTCGAGTTAAATCTCTCAGCCAATTTAGAATAATTATCGAAAGATCTCTCAAAATCCTTGGCGCTACATCGATTATCTGAAATTATGTTTTTTATGGCGTAATTATCAAATTTTATCCGATGCCTTATAAAATATTATACATAAATGTTTAATAAGAGTGAAACGAATCAAACATCAATCATATAATATTATAATTATCTTTGTTTGATGAATCCAACAATGAAAACAGAATCGTTTTCTACCCACTCATAATAATTGTTTCGGAAAAAATATGCAGGTAATATATTAGATAAACGTAGGCAGAAGTACCTTATTAAAAATAAATAAAGAAGTTCTGTTAGCTGCTTGAGAAAGGATAGTTAAACCCTTTTGGATGTTATTTTGTTTGTTTCAAAATATTACTTATTTTAAGTTGACAAAGTATCCATGTCGTGATGTAATAACATCTAAAGATTTGTGCTGTAAAGTTAAGCGTGGGTTGTTATGAGAAACTTGAAGGATTCATTAAAATTAAGATGCAAGTAAAAGCTCTATTCAAGCACTGTGAAACTACTGGTTCAGAATATTATAATAACAGAACCTGAATGAAACTTGAAAATTAACTTTAGAAATTTTGACGAGATGTTGAAATTCCCCGACAAAACCCGCCCTAGGTTTCTATAAAAAAATAATTGATTTGTTAGTATTTACAATCAAGTTCGTCAAGTCCTGGATTATGTTCAGTTTCAACTCACTTGCTATTCATGTTCTTTTTTGTAGCTGTATGTACACTTTTCGAATCATGAAATAGTTTTAATGCTTGCATTTTCTTTCAGTGTCTATGATTCTTATTTATACGTTTCTACATTATTGTCGTTTGAACTGTTAACCGATATTAATATCATTGTACATAATGCTTCATCCTGTTTCTAGTTTTACGAGTACATCTGCTATCCAAATGGCATAATGCAAATAACATTATAAAGCAATAGTTTTATCGTGTTGTTGATGAATTTGTAAAATAATTTAATTTATTGCGGAAATTGTTGCAATTACTAAAACTGATCTACGCCAACATGGTGTCCGAGGTCCTGGATTAATTAATTACAAGGAACCGCAATAAATATTAAGTAAAGTTTTACAATTTCGACTTGTTTTGGGTAGGTTTTTCTTTCTTTAAAACCAAACTAAGAACCGAATAACGTATTTTATATATATTACTGCATATTAATTATACATAAAATAAGTTCCTGTTATATGGTTCTTAATTTAAGCTAAAGAGAACAAAAAAACTAACTAACTAACCCGAAAAATCCATACAAAACTTCAAACTTTACTGAGATTTAAATAAATTTAAACCCATTATCTTGCATCGCCGCCAACGTAAAAAGTTGTTTCTTGTTGTAATTCGGTTGAAACGAAGTATTATTTCAATTATCTATATGTATTAAAAACGAGTCTGAAATGTAAAACTTTCCTTTTTTTAATTACATTGTTTAGCAATTTAATAAATTCACGTAAAAATGTCATTTTGTCTCGCTCTTCATATATGTGGCTGAGTTAACAGTTGAATAATGCATCCTCGAGACGGTGCTTACATTTATCATACTAAATAATTACAAAAAAAAGGCCCGGATAAGGTTAGTCCCAGAGGGAAGGCAAAAATGGAGCGAAGTTTTTTTTTATTTGCAAACATAATGAAAAAATACTAGAAGGAAAGAATGTACATGAAATTAGCTCTGGAAACTAATGTTCTCTTGGTAATGATTTATTGTTTAGACTTTTCGTATTGACTGATTACTGCAAAAAGTCTGCGCTTCTTGACGTGTAAATTTCATTTCTGAAAAAGGAACATTTTTATATCTGATTTTGCTTTTAAAGGCACAAAGAGTTTAAGGCTATGCAAGCGAAGTATTGCAAAATCATGTATTTTTGGTTTGAAAGTTTAATGGCCTACAAATATAAAGGCCCCAAATAATTGTTAAAGGTGACCCCAAAAATCGCGAAAAATCAATTACTTTAATATCCTATATTTCATAGTGTAAAACAAACAAAAAAAACATTTGTATGAAACAGGCCGCGCGGCCGTTCGTCTTAAGCGGAAATTTCAACCTTTTCGCAACCTTCATAAGGAGAGTTTTTTCGAAGTTAATCCCCCCAAATGCGAGTATTTGGCATGAGAGATGTGAGATGAGATATGAGATGTAGATGGTCCAGCGTATGCTGGGTGCTCCGATTGCGGTCACAATTAAACCCCGATTTGGGCGAATTATGGAAACCCTAAAACCTAAAACGATTACATCAAATCTTCGACTGTTGAAGAGTTTGGATTGAAGAGTTGCGGCACGCTAGCTGGACTCATTATCAAGTCAAAGTTAATGTTGATGTATGGATTTGTGATTAAAAGGAAAGAATGAAGGAAATAAGATAAATCACGAGTGGCGGAAAATTACCCATTCCTCGTAAATCACCGGCAGAAGTTTAAGGGTCGACTCATTTGTAAGATAAATCTTGCTTCATCATACAAAATCCTGGAGTCAGATTTTATTGAGCAGGCTTTTCCAAAGACTTTTATCGCAGAATTTTATGTTCAAGTATCTATCACTTATTTATCAACGTTGGAGTTTTTCCTATTTTTTTAAGCTTAGATAAGAGCCGTAGGCCATAAGAGGAAAAAGTAAAAACGGTTTGTCTATTGATTCAGTCCACAATATTAAAACGTCATTAAATCAATTCAATGTATTTCTGCTTTATGGTAACATTGGTAAAGGTATTTCAGATAAATCTATTTATGAAGTTTTCTAACTTATATCAGAGAGTACGAGATTTTTAATGTATTTTCTAACAAACATTTCTAATAATACGAAGAACATTATTCATTTTCAAATTTTAACAAATATACATAGATTTTAAAATCCCCGTGCTTTAAAATCAGCATCTGCTCAAACGTCAAAACGGTATCTGCTATCCAGTAAATAAAGAAGGACTGCTCAATAAATCATTATCCTTCCAATTTCTGAATAAGCGAACCCCAATTATCTCTGGAATAATTCACCGCGGATTCTCCGCTCGTCTTATTAAATTGAGCGTATGGAACATTCCGATCTTTTAGGGAGACATTCGGATCCCCTGAGAAACGCCGAAAAGGGTATGCTAGGAATTTCAAGGTGTATGGGATTTATTGGAAATTTACATTTCAGAATCGATCTGTCTAATTTCAGGAAAAAATGTTTGCAGCCTTAGTTTGCCGATATTCAATTGAGCACAGAGATTTTACGCATACAACTACCAGTCATTCTTATTAAATTATTGGAAAAAAATATAATGGAATTCCACCACAAATCAGTCAGGATCAAAAATATAAATATTACCTGATATTTAATTTGATTTCGATTGCATTACCCGTGTTCATTGATATTTTAATGGGGTATGAGAAAAGCTAAGATATTTTTTTTATAATTACAGTTTTATGCTTTGTAAACTAACCAAAGTATAGAATGTATTTGTACTAGAATTATACCTCCTCTTGAAAGTACTATCCATGTTGGGGCAAAAAGGGCCCGAGGAAAATTTTACTCCGTTTTTTCGTTTCCTGAATATCTTTGTTGTAATTTTTTTTTCAAAGAAAGAAACATCCCCAAGTTACGAATAATCTGGCAATATTTGAAAATCTCTTACTGCCATCTCAGTAAGCGGGAGATGTTGCTTTTGTCGTGATGGAGCACTTATCCAGTCGAAGAATTGAATTCACAATACCTGTGTGGGACCGATGCCAGCTCAGCTAAAATAAATAAATACAAAAATACTTCACATATTTATCTACATGCATATTGGAAATGCCTAACCACGATGCAAAACAACGAACAGCCTACCCTCGTTCGACTTCCATAATCCTAAATGGTAGTATTTTCCCAGAAAACTTGCGATTGCTCAGGGCAAAAAGCTTCGGATACGATTCGGGTAATCTTATGAAGCTTTGATCACGCGATGTTTAGAGCTTTCAGTGAACTCATATAGGTGGTGATTGGCCAATTAAGTCACCCATCAGGTTGATTGGCAGCTGCCAATCAAACAACCTTCCATATTTCATATCGACGCGTGGTTGTCGGACCGTAGCCCGGAGCTTTCAGGTTAAAAGCTTTGTTTCCTTCCGGGTCGACTCGGAAAGATAACATTAGAAGCCACGTTGTTAAATATTTGAACAGATCTTACTAGAAATTGTTTTCTCTTAGGCATATTCGTTTTAATTGCCTTGTGTTGCAATTGTGTGGGCTTTGGATCGGATGTTATTTATTTCTCATTCGCACTAATTGGTAAAACCATCAGACAATATGTATTACGCATACAACAACACCTGACATCGATGAACCTTTTGAGCATTCGTAATTCATATATTTAACTTACTTTGGGAAGTAGGTACACTTCGTATTATATAATGTCTATAGTATTGGTGAACATTTGTACAAGATATCGGTAAGTGCAAACTATTTGAAGGATTAAAACCTTTGACTACCAAATATTAGAATAATAATAACAAAGCATTTATATAGCGTAGGTTTGTGGTATTTCACTTAAAGTGGGCTTTACTATAAATAAACTGAAAAAATGATTAAATAACTCCATTCAGTGATATTCCTACAGTGCTACTTTTACATTCTATTTACGCATTCTTAACATATTACATATATTCTTGCTTATTCTTAATATTACTCCTACAGTACTCCTTAGGTGCATATAGAAATATATGATATAGGGGTATTCTCGTAATATTTGATATTACAATCTGTTGAACATGAATACATTTTTAAAAAAATAAAATATGCTCTGATAATGACACTGTAACGAGTTACTAATTGGCGTCTTTAAAAAAATAATCAAATAAATACATGAGAAGGGGATGGTACAAAGCTATCGAGTTTTCAATATTAATATTTTATCACAAATCCAAAAAGTGTCGTTCATTAAATCTCACACAAATATGGATTGATAAAATTAATTTACATGAACCGTAAGGTTTTTAATTGAATAAATAAGACTTATTTTGGATTAACGACTATTTAATAAATAAATAAGAATACTTTGTATCCTGACGAGGGAACCATTAGTTTAGAAATATGTTGATATTTATTTATTAAATAGTGGTTTAAACAAAATATCTCTTCATCTTCTTATTAAATGATGCTACAAAGTGATTTTAACTTCACTAAAAAAGTTTGTTTTTTATATTTATATATAAAACTAAATGTTTATTAGTGTGTCCTCGATTTTCTCAAAAATTGCACAAAGATTTCGCTAAAAATAGCACAGTTTGTTCTTATTAGTGCCGGGAAGGTTTAGAGAGTAGTTTGAATGAAATCAAATATGTAAAACTGTTGCTATAACGTTTTAAAATTAGCATGGAAAACATTGAACCCGCCATGTCGTAATGAGGTTAGCCCATAGATATACCACTCTTGTTAGCCATAGATTACATATTCAAAAGAAGGTTTATTTTTGGTAGAGTATTTTCAAAATGGAAAACACAAGTAATTCGATATGTATTGAAAAAATAAATGTTTGGAAAGAAATAAAGTGTTCAACGTTTCTTTGTTTAGAAATAATAACAGTCAATTATGGCACCCAAACGACAAACATAAAATTATAAATTCAGAAATTAATTCCAAAAAAAAAAAATTCCGAGCAAAGCCCGGTACACATCAGCTAGTTTTAAATAAATGATTGAATTCTACTGAACTTTTAAAGCATTTTTATTTGACGCTAGTTTTAACTTGGTTAAACCTTTCCTAGCATTTTCCTATCACATTTACGCCCATTTGGTGGGATCGGGAATTTTGGAAAAGAGGCACGAAAAATAAATCTGGATGTACATGTATGAGTACAATACCATCTATCACATATAATATATAAAATATGTATATGCATTAAAAAATATTCTACTTGCAATCTTTATTTTTATATACAATACGATGTATATAAAAATAAAGTATATGTAACGTCATCAGCCAAAATATCCGATTTTTCTTAAAAGAATTAACTTGGGCGCCCTCGTAGCTGCTGGCGGCTTTTTATAATCGCTCTTAGTTTAACTTGGAAATATTGGGAAGTTCTTAATTTTTAGATTACATTTATAAAAGTAACATAATTTTAATGTTGCCGTCTCGGGTTTAAATCAAGTTTATAATAAAAACTCAAATATTTTAAGTTGAAATCTGCTACGTTCTCCTAAACTAACGTATCGGTCATCGGGCATCGGTCATCGGTCGAATGTGCTCGCCACATGTCCGATGTAAAAGACCAGTGAAGTGTCAAAGTGAGTGATTTACAACGAGAATTCCTTGAGAAACTACAAAGATATCGTTGTATAACCATGAACGTAGTACCACAATCCGTAAAATTAGATTTCGTGGCTGCCGAACAGGGCGCAATAGAAAAAAAAACATTAGACGAGAAGATCTTCTGCTGTCACGGCGGCCTGAGTCCTGACCTCCAGTTGACGGAGCAGTTCCGGCGCATCATGCGGCCCACGGACGTGCCCGACCAGGGGCTGCTCTGCGACCTACTGTGGTCCGACCCCAACAAGGACACCGCCGGCTTGGGCGAGAACGACCGCGACAACAACAAACTTCACCTTCACCTTCGGCATTGAGATAGTGGCCAATTCCTCAACAAGCACGACTTTGACCTGATCTGCCGGGTGAATCAGGTGGTAGAGGACGGGTATGAGTTCTTTGCAAAGAGGCAACTGGTCACCTACTTCTCAGCGCCCAACTACTGCGGGGAATTCGATAATGCAGGTGCAATTATGTCAGTGGACAACACGCTGATGTGGTCCTTCCAGATCCTGAAGCTGGCCGACAAGCGCCACCTGGCGTACGTGCAGACCAACACCAGCAAGACAAAGAAGATATGAGGGCCCTATGGATCAGTCCCCTTTTTTCAATTTAGCATATATGAAAACTTAGACCAAGTCGTATTTAGTTTTGATAATTTAACTGCATCTCTTTATATGGTCTATAAATAATATGTAATGATAGCCTGTCCAAGAAGAGAAAATGAATGTTAAAAAAAACTTTATAGAATAGATGTAATATAAGAATAATATAAGAATATGAAGTAATATTTGTACAGCGCCCTTGAGGTGATTTTTCACAAAAACCATCCTATTATTATTATTACTGTAAGAAGGACCATTCAGTAGAGCTGTGTCAAATTTGTTAGAAATAACTAACAAGAAGGAGGTTCCCTTGCCACTGCAGTGGGCTTAAAGCTTCCCAACTGTCCGGGGCGTACAATCTTCGAGTCAGGTTAATAAGATGGATATCCTAATTTACATATTAATTCAAATTCGTACCATTTATCTTAACGCGCTTGCATATTTTTCTGGTTATATAAATATTAATATTCACTGTAAAGACTTCAATGTTTCTTAAACATGTTTAACACAACTACCAAGACGCATTTAGTGTAACTGCTACATTGTATTGCCAGTGGCATAACAATAACCATACCCTAATACATAATCACATGCGCCCAATGAAAATTAAACTACTATAATAATAATAGTAATAGTTCTTTATTCCAGAAGATATTCAGGGGTGGTGCAATACAATACGTTCCATTAGTGATAATAATACAAACAAAAAATAACAATAAGTACGTTAAATAAGAAGAAGAAAAAAGAAAAGAAAAACATAGAAAAATATTACCCGGTAAAATATGCAAAACAAGTTCATTCACTAGGAGAAAAAAGAAAAATTTACAAGTTCATGGTGGATATTTGATGGTTTCCCGTTATTTTTTAGATAATTATTGAAATCATATAAATATGAAAAAATGAGAGATTTCTTATAATAATTAATAAAAATGAATATAATCAGCTTTTTAAAACTTATATAAAATACGTTGGAAAAAAATTACATCAATCAAAATATTAAAAAAAAAATTGTGAGTTACAAGTAACTTAATTTAGGTTTACACGAATCTGTGTGCAGTGTTCCCAATTACTTTTCTTTTTCATCTTACTAAATAAGTTGCGTGGGTAAGTACTCGATACATGCATAATATGAAATTATTGAACTGTTAAGCCGCGTATTGTCATTATTTTACCAATAATTAAAAATATTGCCACTTTTTTGTTGCAAATATAAAAAGTTCATGTTTCACCTTTGTTGTAAAATACCACCACTTTAACAAAAAACTTCACCAAAAAATGAGGATTGCGAATTTCACCGAATAAAAACGCAAAATACTCAGACAATGAACTCCAAATCCAAACAAGGAAAAATCTAAATATAATATTAATTTTGTTAATTTTTAATTATTTTATTAAATCATTGAAGAAAATAATATTAACAGAACCTAAATGAAACATGAAACCGAAAAAACAACAGAAAATACAAAGATATAAGTCGTATCTGAAATTCAAACCCAGAACCTCTGTCTTTTCGGGACAGTCGCTTTACCAACATAGCTAATGAGACCAGTTCAATTTATGTCATCTTCATCGATATCCTATTTCAAATTCAAGACTTTCATCAATATCATCCTCTATTTTTTAATCCCATATTATAGGCAGCTATCTTTATGATGTTAACAAATGTCTAAAGAATCACAATTGCAACCTAGATGGTGTCTCGGATAAATATCCGATTTTTTAATTTATTTGAGACATCTAATGACTTTTTACTAAAAGTCTAAAGAACTTTTTTTTTACTTTTTAATTAATTTATTGAAGTTTAAAAAACTCATTGTAATATTTAATCATTGAAGAAGATAAAATTATGTTATGTAACAAATTAGCTACAATTTAATAGAAGAATCTAGCCATTTGTTAAAAGTCCGCTATAATTTTAAAAGGAAGATCCTAGAACTTTCTCGAACATACGCTAGGATTGATCCCGGCGTCCGACACGAACGGCGCCAGTTCCGCCGTCATCCGTTGAGGGCTTGCGGCCCGAGCAACGGCGCTGGCCCGCCATTGCAGATCAGACAAGAGAAGCAAAAGATGCGTGCAGCATGATTTTGCACGTGGCCGCCCTGTGTGATTTCTGGCGTCACCTTGCCTTCCACACATTTAGTACATTGTAAACTCATTGTCTTGACCTAAATCTAATTAGTAAAGTCAGTGACCAGTGCACTAACTTCCTGTGAGCCACATGATGCTATCGGTGTGGGACTCAGCGTTCCTAGGCGTCACCTTTTGCAATGGAGCCGCGTGCTGACTGCTCCCGTTCGATCCAAGTAAACTGTAAACCATTTCCTCTTTGTATGTGCTGCAAAACCTGTATGTTTAAAGCAATTGTCCGATTGAATACTCACCAGAGAGAGTAACCGCAGATAGGTTAGGTTCTGCCCATTGCTATTGAACCCCGTATGTACTACCTGTAAATGTCTTCCCTGTAAAATAAACCCTCTATAGAAAGCACTCATCTTTTCATTGGTAGTTAAGTACCTTTTTACTGAGCCGGTATGAGGCTGTGCCGATTCACGACTTGCAGAAAAGAGCTGTGATTGCTCTTACCTACTGAGCTATCCGTGTGGAATCCTGAGTCAGCCCCCGCGTCTGGCCCAAGGTGAGTTAACCCTCCTGCTGACCTTATCACTGTCGCTGCGTCGTGGGGCCCCATATTCACCCCTTTTACACTTCCGCTCCAACGTGCTTTAACTGCCTTCTTTTACACTGACGGCCAACTTGGGGGCATCACTTTTTTTACAATTAAAATAACCTAAATGAAACATGAAACCGAAAAAAACAACAGAAAACTCACTCCTCACTAGGTAGAACTGTTTTGAGGCGGCCTGCACTTTTTTTTACTAAATATCCATTTGTCTTAAATTGTCTATATATAGTTTGCAAGTTCATAATCACTCAGTTCTCTCAGCCATGTTTTGACTTTATTCTTAAAAATATCCATTTCTGTATTTTTTTTCGATTGATTTGGTAAGGATAGTTTCGCAGCATTAAATTTAATATTCCCCTTTCCAAAATATGTATTAAATTTGGGTATAACCAATATAGTTTGACTTATTGCCCTGGTCGAGTATTTATATTCGGCAGTGTAGTAATTCAGATATATTTATTAAAAAAAAGGTTAAATAAAACATTTTTTGAGTAAAGTTTTTTTACATTGAAAATTTTAATATTTCTAAATATTTCGTCCGGCGGAGTTCTAACTGGAACTTTCAGAATTGCCTTAATTATTCCTTTTTGGGGATCTCCGTGAATGTTTCAAGCGTAATGTAAAATTATGCGTTACAATTATATTATTAAAATATATATTAATTTCATAAGAAGCAATCTTTTTGTGGTTTGACAACATATTAAATAAAAAAGTGTTTGTTTTATTTAAAATATATATTATCATGGGTAGCAACATACACACGATCACAATATTATAAATTTAATACATTACATTAAATTTACTTCATTATGATCGTACATATGTAATGTATATTGTTACCAAAGTTACACCTACCAATTATTATTTGTTTACATCCTCGCTACCAACAAGTTTATTTTTATCCTCACCCAATTTGTACCGTACCGCCCACAAATTTAATACCACTCTGTCAGCGTCATATCATGTCAAAGTAGCCAGTACAAGTCAAAAGGAAACCGTTTGGAACCCACTGTAATCGATCTATTTTTGACACATGAATAATATCGTGTGGGTATAATTTTTTGCAGTTTCGTCAAAGTATCATATTATCTACCTGCATATTCCGGGATGAAAAGGTAGATATTAACTAATATTATAAGTTTAAATGTTAAATAGAGTGACAAATTAAATTGTATGAATTTATTTTTAAAAAAATTGGTGGTTATGTACGAGTATATACGAGTACACATCTGATTTGAATGAAACATCTGATATTATTATAAATAACTTACAATCTGACATTTAAAAGTAGACACAAAAAGAGGGCGCTGCGATCGTTGAAAGATTTTAAATGGCAACTCAAAGATGGCTCATAGGTCCAAATGCATATATGTTTCTTTAACGATATAATTTTTTTTTTTTTTTAATTTCTTCAAACTTAGGTATTCACTTTGGGTGTCATTATTAATTTAAAAATTTAATTCACCTATCAAAATTATAAATGAAAAAAAAAATACGCACAGACATGAAGAATCATGTTTCTCCTTTGGACATTATATTTTGTTTATTGTACTGTCAAACTCGAATAATAATAATAATAATCGGATGATTTCTATATCGCCGTTTTTGTGAAAAATCACCTCAAGGGCGCTGTACAAATCTTACTTCCTATTCTTACATTATTCCTAGTTATCATCTATTACATTTTTTTTTGGACAGGCTATCATTACACATTATTTATAGACCATATAAAGAGATGCAGTTAAATTATCAAAACTAAATACGGCTTGATCTAAGTTTTCATACATGTTAAATTGAAAAAAAAAAAGCTAACTGTATTTATTCCTTACGATATATTGCAAAACGCTAATACAAATGATAGGAGTCATGTGAAGTTGGGCGGCGGTGAGGACGGGGGCCGGGGGAACTGATCCATATCCATATCCAATCTTCTTTGTCTTTGTTGGTGACGCCCCTGGGCGGCCTGACGGGACGCTTGGTGTTGGTCTGCCCGTACGCCAGGTAGCGCTTGTCGGCCGGCTTCAGGATCTGGAAAGAGCACACCAGCGTGTCGTCCATTTCTCGCCCCAGCCGGTGGGGTCCTTGTCGGGGTCGGACCACAGCAGGTCGCAGAGCAACCTGGTCGGGCACGTCCGTGGGCCGCATGATGCACCGGATCTACTCTGTAGACTGGAGGTCAGAACTCAGGTCGCCGTGACAGCGGAAGATCTTCTCGTCAAATATCTTTTCCTATTGCGCCTTTCTTGGCAGCCACGAAATCTAATTTTACGGGTTGCGGTTGTGGTACAACGTTCAAGGTTCAACGATATCTTTGTAGCTATTAAATGGTCCAAAATAATACATTCACCATTAAGTTTGCGTTGTGCAGTCCGGTCGTATACGATATTGTTTACAATCACCATAGTTCAAAGAATAACATTGTAAATCATCCATTCACTTTGGACACTTCACTAGGCTTTTAACAGGCAAAGGTCTTTTAACAAGCACATGTGGCGAACGCCTTCGACCGATGACCGATGCTTTTGGGTTAATTTAGAATAACGTGACAGATTTGAACTTAAAATGTTTGGGTTTTTATTTGATTTTTTATTATAAACTTGATTTAAGCCCGAAACGGCCACACTAAAATTAAATGATTTTTATAAATGTAACCTATAAATTATGGCGGTTATTTTACGCTATTTTAAGACCGGAAAAATTAAGAACTTCCCAATATTTCCCAGATAAACTGGAGCGCTTATAAAAAGCTGCCGGCAGCTACGAGAGCGCCAAAATACTGAAATATGTGAAGGATAACCTTAAATCAGAATTTATGTGGTTTTAATTTGTAATAAGCCGCTTATCTCAATACAGGACTGTCCTATTGAGATGAGTGACTAATGTTTTTTTGTTTTTATTTTATAAAATTGAGAATAAATAATAAATAAAATATTGCCAAAATCAACAAAAATGTTCTTTAAATTGGTGTGAAATTAATAAAGTTTGTTAACACCTCGTTTGTCAATATCTTCTATTTTAGATACGAGCTTCCTCGCTCGAAATACTGCTAATATACAGTAAATAACTTCCTTCATTTTACTATTTATTGGTGTATTCATTTTTTTTAACTATTCATAAATAACTAAAGTAAGATAAGTGATCGGTGATAATAATTGAATTCGGATTTTTGACAACCAACAAAAAATAATGTCAGAGACCTTGGTGTTGCCATAGTAATCACATTTGTAGTTCCAAAATAATAAACATCTTCAATTATATGCCAATCTGTATTTGATCCTACGTTCTTATTTTAGAAACGATATCAATATTAAAAAAAAAACGGTGTTATGTTAAATTTAGGGTGAGATAATCGAGAACAACTTTGATATTATGACAATATTATAATAATTGGATAATTTGTTTTGCGCCATTTTTTGTGAAAAATCACCTCAAGGGCGCTGTTTATGTTGGATTCGATGGCCCGACTTTACGTTAAACGAAGTGACAACAAAGCAGTCGCAATGGCATGTACAGTATTATGCTATATTATATAGACAAGTTATATTGCAAACCTACAAACTTATCTGTGCAGTAGAGATTATTGTAACATATTAACGTATTGGACGACCTCCGCGGCCAAGTTGTTAAGATCCCCGACCCCTTCGCAAATACATTTTGTATAATATATTTATGAAGGATTATTTCACATATATCTTATACCCTCCATTACCTTAGTGAGCGGGCTGAAATATAAGATTTACATCGCCGCTAGTTATTTTAAGTGCCGCTAGCACATAAAATACAGTTTACAATTCTTTGAAATAAAAATAAATATAAGCCCTACAGTAGCAATAGGTAGCCCGCTCACTAGGTAGAGAAGATTATCTCCACATTTATGCACCTTTAACCACAGTTGACACAGGAAGAGGGAGAAATGTTCCCTGACACTGTACGCAAAAAAATTACAATACGGTATATGCGTGTATATAGACATATATCTTTAATGGAATTACATATAGTAGATATATTTACGGCACGTTCCAAGATGGAAGATACTCTATATATGCCCTGGTGGAAGGCCACCATTCCGAATCGAAACGTTGCTTGAAATAGCAAAAGCAGCAAATTTGGTGACCAAAGCAGTTGAAACGCTTGTGGTGTGCTTACTTTTTTTGTACTTGCTGCCAAAATTCATATATCTCGCATGTTCGTACGTACTCTCCGCCTACCTGAAAAAATGTTTACCGACGTCATACGTATATCACTGTACTCTTTCTTACCTGTCATGGAGACCGTTTTCTAAAATGAAATGTTTGATTGCAGACTTAACCCGACTAAACCCTACATAAAGAATCGGTGAACTTTCCACCGAAATCGTTGTTAATCTTCATTAGCGGATCTCGGCTGCCTGGGAGAACAGTAGAATTTGGAGCTTTGAATTCCTCGCAGCAATTTTTTCGCGCCCAATGCGGTTGCTTGATCGGTTCCGCTCGGTTCCCACACTGGGCCTGCCCGGGCCCGGTGCCCGTACCTGCGCCGGCAGGTTTTCAGTCACTTGTTACAGACCCGTTTCGGGACTAAAGTGAGACTTCAAGTGCTACTCGTATACCTAAATTGTATTTGGAAATATTCTCCCAATTGAATAGTGAACTCTTTTAAATTGTAGAAGTAACTACATACTTAGGGCACATCATTACACTACTAGCAAGCTAACGAATGATGACGACATTGACAGGCAGAGGCGAGCACTGAGCATAAAATCAAAAAATGCTAAGGAGAAGCTTTCGGCTCTGCAACTCATATGTTCGGACTACCGAGACACTGCAGCGCCTGAGTTCCCGGGTTTGCAACGGTAATAGGACCCAGGGTGGCAGGAATGAGGGATAGGATTATCAACATCAAAATTGTCCTGGTCATCGAATCCCTTCAAACCTCAGGTTCGAATATGAAAGCAAATGGGAGTAAGATATAGGCCCTAACAATTTTCAATCCGATGGATCAATAACGAAATAGAAGTACAAAATCGATGACGTTTTCTTATTTATATTTATTGTTCATTTTTATTACTCTTCCTTTTCTATTACTCTTTTCCTTGTTATTTTATTTTGGATGTTACTTGTACTTGTGATGTATTTACACTCGCTATGGGACGTGTGGGATTGCACTAATAATATTATATATTATTTTAAATTAATAACTTGTGAAGTAACACAAATTTAACAAATAAAATTTATTTGCGCACGGCAGGATTTGAACCCGCGGCCTCCGGATTCGTAGCTGAGGATCGTAACCACTCAACCAGAGAGGCCGTCATTTTTCTTGAATAGTTTTTCGGATGTTATGCAGTGTTGCGCCTCCTCTTTTAACGAGCGTTTCGGACAGCGTAATAGTGTCCATCATCGGGGGAGATGTGTAGATTTTTTTTTTTTGATTTTACGGATTCTTTCGTAATCCTCTAACTAGCTGGGGCTTATAGCAATACCCCTCATTTTACGGTCTAACTAGTACTGTGGCACTTTGGCCTTATTACTATCACCATCTGATGGTTGTATTTACTTGACTGAGTTTAATTTTACATTTCATGAGTTTTTAGGGAAAAGATTTTAACTGGATAATGTCATAATAATGTGTAATAATATATCTTAATAATGTGTAGATTATTAAGACCTGTGTATTCATGTATGTATAAGCGATACCGTGTTGCGCGCATTAAGTCTCATAAGGCCGATATTTCAACATAATGATAAATATTATTTTTTGTATTTCTTGGGCATTAACTATGTAACGATTTCTAGACATTTTGTTTAAAGAGTTTTATCCATTATATACTTTTGTAACTTAATTTTATTACTGTACTACTGGGTTCGACACACCCGTTTCATTCACTAGCGTTCTTAAAACTAACTTACATTAAACAAGTACATAAATAATTAGACATTATCAGGTGAGGGTAGTGGGAATGGGAGTGGTTATTTGGAGGGGGAGGGGGAAGTTTCGGCGTTCAGTTTTGGGAGTTTTAGTGTAGCCGTCCGAAACGTTGGCTAAAGTGTGAAAAAGCGCAACACGGCATAATATCCTAAAAACTATTCAGGAAAATAATTTTATCAGTTTCCCTCTTCTGTGTTACACAGATATGAAAGGTAATAGATGTGGTAGATTTTTGTAGATCCGGCCCTGACCAGCACCTTCCACCGCATCAATCACCGTTGCGTCTCAGTCCCACACAGGCCCCCGAGCCATCACGGCAGCGCCGGGGCAGACAGGGACAGGGACACCGCATCGACTAGAGGTAGAGACATGGACACGGACACGGACACGGACACTGACGGACAGAGAGGGGCGCCCGCTCCACAGTGCGCTGTTGGGGCGGCCGATCTGCTTCTCATGCTTATCGTGTAACGAGCGTGACTGCGTTTAGCTGCGCAATTCATGTTTTCCTAGTAGCGTGGAATGATTTTTTTGGAAAATTACTTTTGTATCCTAGTAAAACTACAAAGAAAACAGAATTAGAAAAATATAAAAATTAAAATAACAACTTGATAAATAACAGAAAAGCATCCATTAACTTGAATCACGTTTTCCAAACTGTGGTAAGATTTGTTTATTTTTTTTAAGTTGTACTTTTTTAATTTAAAAAAAACTTTGTTCCACTTATTTATTTCAGATAAGATCAATTTCACCCTGCTAATCTGAAAATATCATATAAACGGTTCCAAGGAACAATTTCCAATGTGTACATTGGTAATAATAATAATTGGATGATTTGTATAACTGGTAACTTTGCATAAGAGCCGTAGTAGTTTCAATAATATGTTTTTACAATGAAATAAATAGGGTTTTATACAAAATATTAAAAAGAACGCTACATTTCTTTATCTCTAAAATAATAAAAATGTAGACGTGAAACTCTAAACACATAGAAACCAAATTTTAAGCAGCTCTAATAAGAAGATACCATTTGCACATCCGACATTGTTCGTTGGGACCGTCGATATATATCGTATAAAGGTTTGGTATTCATGATATATAATGTAGAATTATTTTCTAATTTTATTAGATGAATATGCACTTAAGGAGCACTGTAGGAGTATTGTTAAGAATAAGTAAGAATGCCTATAATATGTAAATATAATATGTTTATGAATAAAATATGTATGTGAATAAAATACTCGCATGTTTATGACTAGAATATGTTAATAATATGAAAGGAGCTCTGTGGGAATACAACTGAATGGAGTTAGGAAATAATCGCCCTTGGAGTGAAATAACTCCATACTCTGTTATATAAATAGAATATGTATGTGAATAGAATACTCGCATGTTTATGACTAGAATATGTTAATAATATGAAAAGAGCTCTGTGGGAATACAACTGAATGGAGTTAGGAAATAATCGCCCTTGGAGTGAAATAACTCCATACTCTGTTATATAAATAGAATATGTATGTGAATAGAATACTCGCATGTTTATGACTAGAATATGTTAATAATATGAAAGGAGCTCTGTAGGAATACAACTGAATGGAGTTAGGAAATAATCGCCCTTGGAGTGAAATAACTCCATACTCTGTTATATAAATAGAATAAGTATGTGAATAGAATACTCGCATGTTTATGACTAGAATATGTTAATAATATGAAAGGAGCTCTGTAGGAATACAACTGAATGGAGTTAGGAAATAATCGCCCTTGGAGTGAAATAACTCCATACTCTGTTATATAAATAGAATATGTATGTGAATAGAATACTCGCATGTTTATGACTAGAATATGTTAATAATATGAAAGGAGCTCTGTAGGAATACAACTGAATGGAATTAGGAAATAATCGCCCTTGGAGTGATTAGCCAATAGATATAACACTCTGGTTAGTCACAGATTGCATATTCAAAAGAAGGTTTCTTTGTATAGAATATTTTCAAAATGGAAAACACGAGTAGGTACCTACTTAAGAACTTTATGATTTAGATATATTTTGAAAAAATAAACCTTTGGAATGAAATAAAATATTCAAATGAATGTTTCTTTATTTGGAGATAATAATTTTCGCTGTCAAATCAATTATGGCACCCTGATGACAAGCAAGAATTCACAACTTCATAACTTTATTCCAAAAAAAAATCCCCAGCAATGCCGGGTACGTAGGTAGTTATTATTAAAACATTTTTTAAATATAAAAGACATTATATTTAATAGTATCTTCATAAACCATAAAAATTATCTCAAAATTCGAATAATACGAGTTTATTATATGTATGTGTGGGAAAAATGAAAGTTTTTTTTTCATTATCTCGCTAATGTAAAACGCGAGCAATCTCTAAGACAGGTTTGCAAACAAATCAATAGTAATCACAGCTTATAAAATAAATGAGTGTGTTTTAATCCAAATACACACATCAGACCATAAAGCCTACAATTCGTGTATGATAATTCCAGCCCAGTCACGAACGGCAGATGCTCAGCATTAATTTCTAGAACTGATACGTCAATTGGCAGTCTGACTGTAATACCATACAATTAGCAGGACTTCGGGACTAAAGCGTGCCCGGTAGCGATGGAAAATCGAAATTTATCATATTCTCCGCACGCAATCCCCGAGACCAGAGCATCCTCGGGTTATTTGTATAAGTCCTTACGCTTTACACGATCGATAGGTTTATCGATGAGGGCTATTTGCATAATGAGATGGTGATCGGATCCTAATGGGATATGAATGATGTTTATGCAGATTCTGCTGCATGCACGAAGTGACGTCCGACGCGTGGATTTGATGGATTGGAGAAATTATTCAATCCTTTGAAATGCATTATTCATAAACTCATATTTGACAAATAACGAATTTTACAGATTTTGCGTAGTAATACATTAGTTTTCCTAGGTAAAATATTTACATATATAAAAGATAAAGTATACACTTACTAGGTATAGCCCATACGAGAGAACTACGTTTTCACACAATTAAATGAAGTTATTTGCTCGCATGGAGTATGGTATGTAAGAACAAACCATAAATAATAAAATACCCACAGCAAATCAATACTAATAAGATATTATTGCTAATTAGTAATCACTTACTTACCTTTAACTGTCTCAATCGTAACGAATCTGTAGAATTTCATGAAGGCTGGGTTAATACAACAAATAAATTATGACAAAATGAGAATAAAAACCTTGTAGGAAACCTTTCAAATATATCTTTGTCTCAAGCTTTGTAGACTTCGGGAGGAAACTTTTTTTAAATCCTGCACCTGATAGGGATAAATGACAGATTATCAAAATTATCTCATTGTGATCATCTTCTGTGGGACTTTAATTGGACATTTCTACCAAAACAACCTGTCGTTTACTTATCCTAAACGAAATTTAATTTTCTTACTGCCACTTCTCTGACCTACCATAATGACAGTTGGTAAAGTTGCTATTAATATAATATTAGTTCCTGGAATGGGACCCCTAATTTCGAGTAAAGGTTGATGTCTTTCGAGAAGCCACGGAATAAGGATAATGTCATATTAATTATAGCCACATCAAGTGAAGGACATTACAATAATTATTGCGTTACATTATCTGCTGCAGGACTAGATGCGATAGACCATTTGGATTCTGGAGTTTAAAGCTCATTCTGTAAAAACACACAAGGCGTTAGTGGATAATGATAACCTAATGTTTGTGATATTTGAGTTATGGTTAAAGTTATGTTTACTAATTTTCCTGAAAACGATATTTTGATATGTAATTCGGGTAAAAGGTAAAAACAATTAAAATACAAACATCAGTATAAAAAAGCTATTCAAGGAATGGTGTGAGAGCTAAGAGCTAATCACAGGGGACCTGAAATTTTCACGTTTTTTTTGTCGTAAAAATTAAATTTATTTTTAGGTAAAGTGGTGTTATTTTTCAGTGAAAGCAGTGATCCTTTGCAACAAAAATGTTGTTTTGTTCTCTTTTTTTGAATTTTGCATCAAAAGTGGACGTTTTTCTGTTGTTTTTATTATGTTTTTTTTTTTTTTTTATCTATTATTAGATAAAATAAAAGAATGACAGTAGGCGGCGTTTTCGACATGAAGTTAGCTGCGTTCCATTTTATGGCTTTTCAAACTTATAAAAACCATAGACAATTAAATATTGAGAAGGTATCATATTATTTTATTTGAAACGCCAGAATATCTCGCGATAAGTTTTTCACGTTAAAAATACAAAATTCGCGTAAAAATTCACGTTATCACAAACGCGTACTACTAATTACGTGTCTACTAATCACTTTGAAGATGAAATTGATTGGAGTTATTGGAAATAAGATTTAATCAGCATCGTTTGCAATTGTATTTCTTAAAACGGATTAATAAAACTTAGAGCTCACTCCTTGGGTTTGTTAATTATACAGTGCTCTAATAACTCAGCCAATCGTTCGATGATTCCAAAATCATTCTCGGAAGCTATCGTCACTTTTTGGATAAATCGTAGAAGGCGAATAAAAATAAAATATTTTCCTCGTCCCTCAAATTTGGTGTATCGCACAAAATTACCGAGATATTTTTTCACTCGACAATCTTACCTACGAATGTACCCTATTAATTGCTAATAAGCAGGTAGCACTCCCAAATTTGTAATTTCTACTGAGCCGGGATTTAAACCCGAGACTCGGGCGCCTAGTCGGCGATGGGGGCGGGGCGCTGGCGCTGGACCACTGGCTGGTGGCGGCACTTTGGGGTTGCGGTACCTACTCAGGCTACACACTTGTCTAATTCTACTTCCCTCCGTGACACCTCACTGGCAAGGTTATACACAGAGATGATGTGTGTTGGTAAGAGCGCAGTAATGGTAGTTGGAGATATGCAGATATTAATATATATTTTGTTTGTTTGTACAACAGATTACTCATCCATTTACAGTACAAGATTTCTTATTTTAACATTATCAACACTTGGGAAGATAGATATAGAAATATGTTTGAAGGTTTTTTAAAGAGTAATTAAGTACATCTACCGTTTTAGAAATTTCATTCAATAGCACCATTCCTCCTGTCACGCAATGCTGTGCTAGAACATCTATAACGGAAGATACTCTCAGTATCGCCCTGTCGAAAGACCGTCATTCAGAATTGAAACGTTGCTTAAAATAGCTTTTAGCCGTGTTTGGTGACCAGATCTGAATAACCAGGTATTTTTCCACATTCCTCTTCCCCTTCTCCTTCCCCTTCCCAATACCTTCAGCCTCACAACATTCCCTAATTGGGGATACCATAGTCTCACTGGTTCCAGACGTTTGGGAGCATTTGGGACTCTTGTGGGGTATTCCTATAAAAAAAATGTATTCTGCAGTGTGGTATTTTGAACAAGTCGTGGCGATGACTACGGCTGAAGTTTTCACGTACTTATAAGCCATAACATTCCAAGAGGAATGGGCTACCAATAAAGTTATTCACTAACTATTTGCACAACGTCTAGTTTCTAGGTTAATTCTATTTGTTGCCACAAGTAAGTCAGCATGGTTCATGAACCTCAGATAAGTTCCATGCATCCGCATATAGATATGGGAGATTTTTTTTTAGATTTGTTCCAGTATATTTATTTAGCGGATTTATTTTATTTAAGTCCATACCCCGCAAGCATGCTCCATCTTACTTCTTATAATACCATCGTATGTGGCTATCATTGGATCTGGGTCATAAAACTGTTCTGGTGACCCCAGGAGTTTGTAGCAAGCTGGAGTGAGCCGTGATATGTAGTCCGAGAACATTAGTTTGGGATTAAAGACAAAATACAAAGATATCGAGATCTTTAATGCTATTGAATCGGAAGAATGTCCTTTTATATTATAAATACGGGACAGAGAGAATTTTTTTTTAAAGATCAATTAAGATCCCCCTCAAAGTCATATAAATTGTTTGACGTATAAAAATACTATTAATTTTTTCTACTCGTCAAAAAAAATTTGCGACTCGGTCATGAACCGAATCAACCAACGTATCGACTGTTTCATGCCAGGCATCTTCAGGGTTACAAAAAACTGAAACAAAAGACGTACAAAGTCCTTAATATCGTAAAAAATATTCGTCAAAATATAGAAAACGATGACATGAGGAGGAATCTATAATGAATAAAGTACATACAATTTAGTTAATTAGAAGGTAATAAATTGTCTGCAAGATGACATCTTATAACCAGACTGATGTTAACGTGTACATTGCTCAGAGAGAACTAACAACACATGACGTTACATTGAACAAGTTTATATGTCCTGTTTTATGAAAATGTGGTATAATCACAATAATAATAAATTATTTGTTTACACCACTGTTTAATATATAAATATCAACATGTTTCGGGAGCGAAGCTCATCTCATCAGGATACGCAGTATACTAAAAGATAATGTCAAGTATATACAAATAATAAACATAATGATGTAATAATAGACAAATTACAAGCATAAACAAAAAATAACAATGAGTGATGAAAGTATGTAAGTAATTAATTCAAAATGTAAAAATATTTTCAATTTATTATTAGTATAAAAAGCTGATTGGAATTATTATTTAAAAATAATATTTTATTCAATTTATTTTTTTATAACTTATTGAAGTTTGTAAACCTCATTGTAATATTTTAATCATTTAAGAAGATAATATTAACACATCCCAAATGAACCACGAAAACCGAAAAAACAACAGAAATTAAAAAGATTTCAGTCGCATCTGGGACTTAAACCCAGGACCTCTACCTATCCGGGGTAACCGCTTAACCAACTTAGTTAATGAGACCAGTACAATTTAGGCCATTTACACCGATATCATACTTCATGTTCAAGATTTATTAATATTATCCTCCATTTTTATAAATCCCATATTATTGGCTGCTGTCCTCTCCACCGTGTACCAACGTCAATTATTTGAAGATAATAAGATTTATTAAACTTTTTTTTTATTTTATTCTATTTATGTATCGTAATTTATTTTTTTTTTTCAAATATTTTTACATTTTTTATTAATTATTTACCTACTTTCATCACTTATTGTAAATTTTTGTTAAGGTTTGTAATTTGTCTCTTCTTATATTATTATTTTTCTATGTATATTATTTGGCGTTATTTTTTTAGTATACTGCGTATCCTGATGAGGGAAGCTTTGCTTCCGAAACATGTTGATATTTATATATTAAACAGTGGTGTAAACAAAGAATTTTTAGTTAATTTTATTAATAATGAATCCACAAAATAATTATAAATTTATTGAACAAACATTTAAGTTAAAATATTATAAAATTAATATCCATTGCACGCTGTGTTCAAAAATACTTTATTTTCTATTAATATATCTATAAAACTCTTCAACCCAAGTTTAACTTTCGTAATGGAAAAGAAGAAGCAATGGACGGAAATATTATGTTAATATTTATTTATGGTTAAAGGGATACTGTTTACTAACCGAATAATGACAATGATAACATGGCTCCTAGCTACGGAGACACCAATATTAAATTCAACATCTGCATTTTAAAGCGTGTTATTTCCCTAATCGGCAACTTGTGTGTACCTCATTTCTCAGCCCATGAGCGTCTCCTCCCTTTTCACATAAAATGCCAACAAAATACTACCAAAAGGTCGACCGCGAGACAAGCCAAAAAACGCTTTAAATTTTTTTCACAATGTCCCCGGGCTGTTTCCCCGATTATGATTGACGCATATCACCTCCGAAGAAGTCAGTCTTCTAGTCCAGTAGAACATCATCAGGGCTACCCTTCTGTTGGCCCTAGGGTAGGCTGTGGAGGAAGGCTCCGTAGGAAGGTACCTAAGGCTATGCGCACACCCACAGTAAAGGGTCGTGCAAGCGCTTTGCTTAACCGCTAATAATTATGGACCCGAGAGACATATAATATTAGGACGATATCTTCAGAAGTTTATTATCCTCTGTACCTATTTTATCGTGCGGGTGCTCTACAAAAAATTATTTTTAAAAAGATTTACAGTTTTCAAATCTTCTTTTAGGCAAAGCTGTGTGCCATATCTACTTGCACGAGTTCGTTAATGTGATCAGTTTTATCGTCGTTATATCTGAAAAAAAGAGGTTTTGGTATTTAATAAGCATGTAGTGAAGGCATATTGTACACAGGTAGAAGAGAATTCTGCTGAGACAGTAAACAATATCATTTTACAAAAAATAACTTTTCGGTAAAAGGGTATCAATTAAATCAGTAATAATCTTAGGAACGCGATACTTTATTTTTTTAAGTAATAATGGATTATTCAGTAGGTACAGTATTTTTGTAGGTAATGCAGCTTCAAGTAGTATCGCTTTAGAGTGAAAATCTGAATGTTATAATAGTTACAGTAATTGCGGGAATTGGTCCGTATGAACAATATGACGAAATGTAGTAGAGCATAACTCATGCATCGGTTTCTGTACCAGGATTTGGGGTCAGGTGAAACGTGGAATAGATGTTTTTTTTTCTTCATATTGTCTTTATTTTGGCAAAAACAATACATCTATAAACATTGATGGCCGTTTTTTTAACATATGGGTTTTATAATGCATTGAAGAGAGACTGCTTTTTGAGAGAAGATTTTTCTTATTGTCTTAAATACTATATTGAAGTAATATTATTATAGCTGTTCGATGGTTTGGAAATACCTCCGCGAATCTTCTTTTTGGTGAGATTTTATCTCTTTAGATAATCTTTACATGAATATTAAAATTATGATTTCCTAAATGTTGTTTTTGCTAAAACAAGCTTTCACAAGCTTTCTACATTTTAAACAAACAAATCAATTAACCTCGGATAACTTCAACAAGTAATATAAACACACCGAAAAATATTCTTCAGTCGTGGAATTACGAAACCCCCTCTGGAAATTTCTACATATTATGTTGAACTACTCTTGTTTGCTAAGATGAATTTTATAATATAATAGAATTATAATAATAATAATAATAATCATAATAATTGGATGATTTGTATAGCGCCGTTTTTGTGAAAAATCACCTCAAGGGCGAATTATATTATATTATAATATTATAAAAGAATATAATAAAATATTTTAAAGATCCAAAAAAATTATCTGTTTATCCGTAGTTCATGTAACTATAGGACAAAAACTGCTATAAAATTCATCTTAGCAAACAAGACGGAAATCACAGGGATATAGCAAAACTAGAAAGAACCATCTGTTCAAATAACAGCTGACCCAATGCCATTATATAACTTAAAAAAAACATAGATTCAGTAAATAAACACAATATAATCCGTCTTCCAGAGGGTAATAAACCAACGGGAAAGTAGTTTTTAAAAACATAAAAGTAAATAGTAACGTCAGCAATAAAACAAATTTCAAATCATAAATAAAAATAATATTAGAAAACAGGAGAACTCCCTCCCGACATCGATGCAAAATATACCATATATTTAGTATTCATTGTGCCAGTCTGATGATGCCCGTGATAGGGTAAAACCGGTCCGGTCAAAAATAAATAACTGGAAAAAAGGTACAAAGGTTTTTTAATAAAAAATAAAATCATTTTAATATGGAATTCCACCATGAATTGACAATTCCAAAATTAGAAATAATTGTTAGTAATTTTTTTTTTGCTAAATATTAAAAGAATAATGTATTTTTATTTAGATATTTGGCGTAAAATGTAATTTAAAAAAATTCAAGGTGTTCCAAACAATTTTCGCAACCATCTACAGATTACCAAAATTTTCTAAGCGTGTTTTGAAACTCCACGACTCACTCAATCAAAAACTCCCAAAGCGTTCGCAGTGCGTTACTTAATTTTGTTTCTATTAATTATCGATTGAATGATACGTTATGTCCCCAATTGCATGTCAAATTAAATGTTAAGTCAAAATGTTAAAAAATGTTAAACATTAAAAACCTAATACTTGGTCTAAATATATAACTTTTTTTAAAACGACTTATTTTACTTTGGTACTTAAGTAACCGGCATTTAATATAGGTAAATTTTTTTTTTTACAGTAACTCCACACAGGAGACCAAGGAGGAAACAATTTCCCTCAAGGCCTATATCATCTTTGGGGATGCTGTGTGGAGGATCTTTTAGAGGATAGGAAGGAGTGAACTTGGGTCTGGAAGAGACCCATGTTATAGGATGGAGGAAACGAAAGAGGCCGGCAGATCATTCCACAGCCGAGCTGTTGAACACAAGAACGAGTCGTAGAAGCGACCCGTTCTCATGTGACAAATGTCAACCGTGTGCAAATGTTGGGCGCTCGTTTGGCGTGTTTCCCGACTATGCACCGGTGCCGAAGGGATCAACGACGCTAGTTCCTCGGAGCATCTTCCATTAAAATACCGCTAGAACAAGGACAGCATTCCCACCTGACGTCTGTTCTCCAAAGATTGCAACCCGTTTGTTAAGATAGGCGAATCTATCAAACGGACCGCCCGTTTCTGCACAGAGTCAAGGGTTTTTTTTTAGATATTTTGGGACTCCCGACCAGAGGTGGCTGACAAATTCTACAGTGGGGCGTACTTGCGATTTGTACAGGGTCAGCAGTTGTGTACCATTAAAGTATCTGCGGGCTCTGTACAATACGCCCAGCTTCTGAGAGGTTAACTTTACTCGGGCCTCGATGGAGCCCCCATACCTGAGCTGGTCACTTAAGGTTACACCAAGCATATCAATGGAGGGCTTGTTGGGAAGATTGCTTCCATTAAAAGAGACTAGATTATCATTTCGATCCCTTTAGACGTAATCAGACATGATTGGGTCTTTGAAACATTAAATTCGACGAGGTTATTCTTACCCCAAGAGGAGACCCTCTCAAGGTAACCGTCCATTCTCTGTTTCAAAGCCCTCCGAGCCGTTGGAGTTTGTGTGCCTTTTGGGGGCTTGTCAAACAAAAAGCAATCATGGACTGTACTGTCATCCGCGTAACAATGGATTGGTGCACATGTCAAGAGGTCATTGATGTGCAACAAAAACAATGTCGGAGATAGAACTGATCCTTGTGGGACGCCAGCATTTATTGAATGCGAGGAAGAGATGAAACCATCAGCAAACCGTCTGAATCGATCTCTCCCTCAAAAAATCGGCAATCCACGTACACAAGGAAACGGGAGTCCGTAAGAAGGCAGTTTGTTGACAAGTCCTCGGTGCCAAACCCGGTCAAAGGCCTTAGAAATGTCCAGTGAGACCGTTTGAGTCTCACCATAACGTTCCAGGCACCGTCCACAAACATGCGTCACATACGCGAGAAGATCACCGCACGAGCGGTTCCGCCGGAATCTATACTGGCGGTCGTTAATGATTTTGTTCTTCTCGAGGTATGTAAGCAGTTTGTCGTTGATCACACGTTCCATCACCTTGAACAGAACTGATGTGATCGCTATGGGGCGGTAGTTGGCCGGGTTGGAGCGGTCACCTTTCTTAGGTATAGGATGAATGACCGCTTTTTTCCAACCAGAGGGCACAGAGCCACATTTCAGGGACATTTGAGGGAAATACTTACTAGTCCCTACTTTCATAAATGATGAATTAAAGTCGTGATTTGAAAATACTCGTTGCTGCATTGACCTACAAATTCCGAACAGAAAAGCAGTACAGCATTTCTTGACCCAAGAGCTCACCATCTGAAAGTTTGCTGGTAGATTCCAAAGATAGGTAGGAATTACCTGCCTAAGAGTATCGTAAACTCTTTAAATTAGTCTCAATCTTAACTTTTAGAGAATATGTTATGAAGCACTAGCTCATAGCACATCCATATTTTAGCCAATGGATCCATTGTTTACAAAGATAATATGATAAAATCGTAAAATATCAAAGGTGATTCCTTTTCATTAATCGCTGGACGCACGTGCCATTGTGGTTTAGACATAAAATGCAAAATCTCTTCTTCATATCACTGTCGTAGACTGAAATGCAAACACCAAATGGTAATAAACTTCACAATGCGCTTTTTATTTGTGGGCGTAATTGCTGGGGAACGTCTAGCCACAACAATGTACAGGGACCTTTTTTATCATTCCCTCGCAGTTTGCGGCTTTGTGGGATAAAAAGATCCTGCACTGGGAGTCGATCCCACAACCTTTCCAATCCGAGCGACACGCCTTAACCACAGGGCCCGCCACGTCATACAAAGTCCGACTTGAACCAATTTGACCCAGACCCAATTTGATTTCGTTTAATTTAATATGTGTTTTTGGAAAAATCCGACTAAACTGTCATTTACAGACCGGTAGGACTGGGCAAAAAATCGAGACCGGCTTTAAAGCTCAAATTGGCGGTTGGCATGGCGTATAATTATATGTTTGTAATATTCTTAATGGCGTTTTACAGCCACCATGGCGTTACTGTCAGTTGGCTCTCGGAGGAATGACTTTTATTATTCATGTTTCCAAATTAACCAGATGCCGTTTCGTTAGGAAATTATCACTGAAGTTCGCTGAATATAGGCAGGAGTGAGAGATGCATTTTTTGTTATTTTATGTTTTCCCTAAGGTAGTCACAATGCATCGACTTAAATAAACAATATTTTTTTTAATTAACCGACAATTTTATTTGCACCTGTTGTCTTTTCAAAGACGAAAAACCCTACCCACAAAAATAATTACTATTATGTTTCTGTGGATAAAAGTCCGTATACAAATTATTAAGACACGTTCCTTTAAAAATTCGTGTCAAATCTTACCGAGAAATGTCTTTCGACAATTGGAATTTAGAAAGAAAAGCGTTTAGAAACGCAAAAAAATTGGTTTCTTTTTTCCGCTAATTTCTATTTAAAACTATTTTCAGTGATAAATGGCAGACAAATTAAGTAGAAATTACTCGAGATTAATTGCTTGTGCAATCTGTGCATTTCACGTGTTCTTGTTACATATTTTCTATTATCACCACAATCTACAATACCACTTCAGATCTATGTTCTTAACTAAAGTTCATCTTACAATTATATTCTCTTAGATAAGTGGCAAAAATTTCAAATGAACTCATATGTACATAAGAGGCGTATACATAATGGTACTCCTGATTTCTGGACACATTATCCGACTTCAACATGGGTAAAAAAATAAATCATTTCTTCAAAAAAATTATAAATCTTTTGTTGTTGTAATTATATATCTCAGATGTTCATTTCTGAAAAATAAGTACAAGGATGTTGTTTTTTACTAACAACGAAGTTTTATCCATTTACCCTATAACACACAACGTTCACGATTTTTTTCAAATTGAGATAATAAATTCGTAAAAAACCAACCCCGTTAAGATTTTTCCATGCATTCATCGCATACTTGTGTCGGTTTTGTTCCATTTTTGGTATCGTGCCAGAACCCAGACCCTCCCGCGAACTTAACAGGCCCCAGAAGACACTAAGAGGAAAATTACAATATCCACGCGCTCCGGTCACGAAGCGGGACCCAAGGGACCCAAAAGCGCCGACCCGCGGACCCGAGAGCCGACACAGGGGGTGGGAACTAAGGACCTTTGATTAACAGAAAACCTTTGATCATAATCGAAGGATCGTGAGCTTACGGACTCGGTGTAATTATCCGTTTATGACTCACTGCGAGAAGCGTGGTATAAAATACCCCATGGACTGCACATACCATAGACCTTAGACAATTTATATACATAAATAAGGCAATGTGTTGGTTTTGTTGTAATGGATTTAAAGCTCCTGCGCGTAACGTATTAGTCTCTGATCGTGTTCGTTAAATTGTTGACTTAGAGGTTGAGGGTTCAATAAAAAATCACGTTCTTCTAGTATTACGTCATAAAATGTCTAAGCCAAAGAACTTTGTATGATTGAAGAATGTTTCTATTTGTAATTATAATTGTTTGGACAGTTCAGCGTTGATATTTATTAACATATGTACATTCATTTGAAAGATTGTAATATTGTAACATTTGAATAGATTTTAAGAGTTATGCTGTAAAATAACAAAGTATCGTTCTTTTTAATGAAAAAGTAAGAGTGTCTGTAAGAAAGCTTGCGAAAGTTCAATGTTGACATTATTATACTAAATTATTGTTGTTTTACCTTGAATAACTTTGACAAAGCTTGCTTACAAGAAAACTCTGTTCTTTTCAAGAAAAATATTTCGTACTTATTAAGTATGCAACATTGCAAAAACCAACCATTCCCAACTTTCAACAATTTCAAACGATTATTTTATTTTCTTCTGCGCATTCACCAGACATTTAATAAATATATTCAGATTTACAAAATACCAAATAATACCAATCAAAATAATCATTGTACGCAACTTGTTTCTTGTTCTAATTCAGGGCGAGCGAAATTTGGATTAAAAACTACAATATCACAAAATTCCCTGTGATTAACAAAATGGAAACATTTTCATAATAATATAAATACTCAATAATGTGTATGTTTACCATTCGGACAAAACAAAATAAAATAAATTAAATTCCATCCTTCGAAGAAATTACGCCTCCAGATTACACTGACTAGATTTGTATGTGGTAGGGTGAGATTTTCCCATAATGTGGTCCAGGACCAATTTGGGAATTTCCCTACCCCGTGATTAGCGGCTTTGGCTGTCTCCTGGTGGGGTCAATAATAACCCGATGAGAAAAGTTCCCGCGGTGCCTATGACGCCCCTATAAATCTCTACTAAACGCCTCAATAATGTATCAAGGAATTATTAGGCACCGCATCATGTTGGACTTTCATAGGGGGTAAAGCGTCTGCTAATCTACTGATTGGGACCTCTATGGTGTTGTAAGTAGATACGTCAATGAAATATAATACACTAACTAAGATAGATATATTTTATAGATAGAGCAGTAGTTACTTTTATTAGTACTAGTTTTTTTAGGTTTCGCCAGAGATTGAACGGTTTGAATACTATTTAAAAAAAAAAATTCTGATGATTGGATTTTCAAGGCTCCATAGGTAAAAATTGAAATCGTTTTTCTAGCTAAAAATATATAGCTATGTTAAGATTAAATGAAATATGATACACTCTAACAAAAGGCGCTAAATTAAATATTTTATTAAAAAAAAAACTTTTAGCTCTTAATAATTTTAAATATTGAATTAATTGTTCGTTGGCGTCTGTACATAGGGACTATGAAAAAGAATAAAGTCCCTCAATAAAAATACTGCGTATGTGTTAGATTTTAAATAACATATTGAATTTTTATAAGTTTTTTGGAGGACTTCAGCTTTAAATCTACAGTAACAATTTTATTCATCATCTAAAATATATCAATTTGCGCCATCTATGAGTGCGATTATGTTACGTTTAGCCTTTACACAAAAATCAACACAACAAAACTCTTCGTAAATTTCATTATGCCAGAGCTCACCACAAGAGTTCTTGCTTCTTAAGAAAGCGGGTACCTACATCATAGAAGTATCTCCAAATATGTAATATTTTTTAAATAATAAATTGTTTCATGTCATCCAATCATCATTCATGCATAACCCGTTCAAAAAGAACGGCTACGCTGCCTGTTTCATACATAACATAATTTCGGATGTGAGGTCAAAATACCCATCCAAACTAAATGATTTATTTTTTTTAATTAAAGGTTTAGTAAATATCTAGAACGTATGAGAAGTATTTTATTTATTTTTGTTTTAAATTATGAAATGTATGCCATGAAAAGAAAAACAATTTTCTTAATTTCAGAGGCAATTTTTTGGCGGGTTTACCGTATTTAAAAAAAAAATGATTACGTAGTTAAAAATATAAAAATAAACTAAAAAAAAGGTTTTTCGCGTCGTTATTTTAAATTGTGTACTGAAAATTTGTGTTCCAACGTAAATTGGTAATTTTTAATTTAATATAATATCCACCATAACGCTTATTTTAATATCTTTTTAAATTTTTTTTATTTAATATGTTATTATGTTTTTTTTAAGTGGAAGGGGTAAAACTTTTTTTTTTAATCACCGTTAGTCCCCAAATAATTGTTAAAGATGTCTCTAAAATCCTTTAATGGCCTATATTTCATAACGTAAATCAAAAATAAATAAAATACTTCTCATACTTACTAGATATTTAATAAACCTATAATTAAAAAAATAATTATTATATATATATGGTATATATATCATTACGTTTAGGTGAGTATTTAGACCTCAAATCCAAAAGTAAGTTTTGTATAAAACAGACCGCGCAGTCGTTCCTCTTAATTATTCCTCGGTAATTGAATTTAATCAACATGTGATAAATTATGATAATGTAACATACCTAGTAAATGTTCACTATGTTTTAATTTTTTTATTTTATTTTTTGATTCTAGTATCAAAAAAAAAATTACGGGATGAAAAAAGTGTGAATCATGTTATCATGATTTTTACCTTTTGAATTTCTGCCATCTTTAAATCCCACCGAGACATGTAGAAATTAACGTGTTACGCCCCTGGCCGGCGCTTTCGGCGCCCCTTTGGGCATTATCCCGGGGCCCTGTGCCGCCCTTGCTCGGGGCTCGCGCGGGGCGTGTGCCCGAGGCCGCCCCCCGTCCCTCCGACCTACGGGCTGTAACCTAAAAGAGCACGCGGCAGGAGCCAAGAGGCGAGGACAGTGGTCAGCTAAAGAAAGGGGAAAACATGAAGCCTATGTTGATATCAAATTGTTTAAATATTTTATTCGACATAAGTATTTGAAAAAAGCCAAAAAGTTTGTGGATAAACTCAACGTAAAATTATAGTGACGTTATTTTCTAAGTCTCTACCATACTCATTTTAATAAGAGTAGATAGAACGATCTACAATAATTATTTACATCTTCTATCTTTTTCATATAACAATTTTCTTTGTTGGGTTAATAAAATTCATTATGTATTGCTAGGTATAAGTATACCGTGAGTAATGAGTAAAGACAGAAAATGTGAAATATCGGTAGGATTCATAAATATTCCTAACTACCCGGTTTCGGAAAACTTTTTCAGTTTTAGTATGAAATATTTCAAAGCATCTCAACTCATAATGGAAAAAATCTCAGCGAGTTGAAAATAGTGTTTACCTAGAAAATTTTGACTTAAAAAGACGGTGTAAATTTGGTGCTCACCGCTCCAGAATTATTGCTGCTTCAGCATCCAGCCGGCAGCAATCAGGCAAAAATAAATGTTCGTGTTTTTACTTTTACAAAAAACCTTCATATTACCAGCCATTCCATTACCTACTACGCTCTTTCAGACTTACTACGCTAAATTTACTATACTAATAAATATAAATTAACTAATCCGTAGGGCCAAGGGCACGAGGTCGTTTTTTGATATGCACGACCCACGACCCAGACCCTCAGCGTCGTGAGGGTTAATAAATCTAATAAGTGAATACGCTATCGTAGTTCACACTCGTGTTTATTTTAATTTGTTATTGTAACACACGAACTAATAGTGAAAAAGGCTTTAGATCGTGAAGCGTAACTTGGTAGAAGGGAACAGAAAACGATGTTTTCAAGGGTAGATTGGGGTTGATTTTTTTTATACGTTAAGGTTATTGGGAGGTATGTTTTTTTTAAAAAATTAAATTCTCATCAATTTTCTTACATTAATTAGCAAATTAATATATGTTTTTTGTGGCATCTTTATTATGCACATTCATAATTTTATAATATATATATTACACATTGTACTTTATTTTGTTTATTTATTTTATTTTTGTTTGTGTATTATACACATCGAAATTTGAACAGCAATTAACTCGATATATAGAAGAATGATATATATTTTATAATGAACAAACAATTTAGAAGCAGAAATTCTTGTTAAAATGCATTAAATATTATTTATTAATGAATGAAAAAAGGAATTTTACCATATTGAATACGTAATAGCTGTTGTATTCCTGGATTTCAAAAGTGCGGTCAAAACTAATCCGGAAAAGCTAAAGGATGGCATTAAAATGGTTTAAAAACTGCTTAAGTAACAGGCTACAGGTGATAAAAGTGAAAATGTGTACACAATGTGTGAACTTGGAGTGCCACAGGGGTCCGTCCTAGGACCACTTTTGTTAATCATTTACATAAATGATATTATTAAAGTCATAACAGAGTGCAATATAAGATCATTTGCGGATGATACGCTAATTTGTATAACAGGTATAGATTATGAAAGTATACTTGAGAAAATCAATGATGATCTTAATAATGTGTCCAAATAGCTGTAAATTATGAGAAACTAGCGTCATTGATCCCTTCGGCACCAGTGCATATTAGGGAAATACGCCAAATGCGCACCCAACATTTGCACATGGTTGACATTTGTCACATGATAACGAGTCGCTCCTACGACTCGTCCCTGGGTTCAACAGGTCGGCTGTGGAATGATCTGCCGGCCTCTGTGTTTCTTCCACCCAACAACATGGGTCTCTTCAAGATCCAAGTTCACTCCTTCCTATCCTCTTAAATACCCTCCACACAGAATCCGCAAAGATGATATAGGTCTTGAGGGAAATTATTTCCATCAGTGTGGAGTTACACTAAAAAAAATAATAATAATGAACTTACTCTCAACATCTCAAAAACAAAGTACATGATCATTGGTAACCGAAGGTACGATGAACATCGTCTAGGAATAACAGATGGTAAAAACTTGGAAAAGGTAAATAAGATACTTATGAATAATATTAGACTCAAAGATGACTATTGAAGAAAACGTCGATTTTATTGGAAAAAATTGCTATAACGGTGTCTTTCCTTGAAAGAATTAGGAAAAAATTCAATAAAAAAATAGGTTTACTAATTTATAAATCAATCGTTGCACTAAACATAGACTACTGTTCTAATATTCTATATTTGTGTAATATAGGTAGCTTAAATATTCCAAATAATCCAGAATAGAGCAATGAGACAAATTTTAAAATATAAATCAATACAAGGAATTAGATGTAATGAGTGTTAAACAGAGAATTTTCAATAAATCTTTATTTACAAATTAACAATTTTCTACCACCTTTCCTTAGAGTTAAGTTACATTACAATAAAGACTTTCACACACACCATACAAGACATATTAAACAAACAAACAAAAACTAAAACAAATCCCAAACACGCAATTGTTTACAAAGGCAATAAAATGTACAGCTTAGTTCCATGGGAAATAAATATTGTTCCTAGATTGAGCATAATTAGAGTATTCTGGGTTTTTACAGATGTTCACACTTACTTAACAATCCAGTTATAAAAACTCAGTTAATATACACAAACTACATAAAATTACAAATAATCAGACAAAAGATACACAAAATATAAAATCACAAAAACTCATTCAATAATTCAAAATACAATAGAAACAACAGATACAAAGAGTTACGTAATATAATTATCCCAATAATTGTTACATATGTTTAAGCAATAGGTGGATGTTTTTTCTGAAAATGTACAGATTATTGATAAAATTGTGTACATTAGCACACTCTATCGTATTATATATTCCACACATTTAGGCAGAGGACTAAAGTAAACCACATTATTTCTGAAATTATTCAGGTGGAATGTGCTAGGCCTCTTAAACAATATTAATTGGGTACATTTATTTCAATACTGCTAAGACATAATACAGTATCTAGATGACCGTGAATTATTTTGTAAATCAATCGTTTGGCTTCTATTTTTTAGTGAATTAATGTTGAAATATACAAGACGTACGTCGAATGATCTAAGATGATCATGTAAAATACATTTAAAAGATAATGTTATTAGCATTTTTTAACAGATTCTACAATGTTTTCATATTTGTAGTAATGAGGATTCCAAATAGTACTTCCAAGTTTATATGCGTAGGTTCCCGATGAAGGTTGAGTTCAACCGAAACCGGTCGATAATGCATAAATATAAATAAAGTAAAGTGGTTGAAAATAAAAAAAAATCTTTCATTTAAATACCATATTTCAGTTCACTTCTAATTAAGGCGCCATAAAGGGTTAGCATTAATTGAGGGTTCTTGAATGGTTTACATATTCTGTGAATAAATCCCATCATTTTGAATGATTTATACTTAATGTCGTTAATATGTACGTCGAATATGAATTTAGAATCGAGAGTGATTCTTATATCTATTATGGAAGATACTTTTTTAACAGTAGTATTATTAATAACCTAGGAAAAGATCTTTATAATTCTATGTCGAGTAACATTTTTCAATATTTAAGTGCATATCATTGACAATACACCATTTATTGAGTGTATCGAGGTCATTTTGTAACAGTTGATGATCAGAAACAGACTTAATTTAACGAAATTTTTTGAGATCATTGGCGAAAAAATCAAAACCACAGTTTAATTTTGAGCCAAGGTCATTTATGAATATTAAAAAAAGCAAGGGGCCAAGATTTGATCCATGTGACCATTTGATTATGTAAATTAAAATGTAAAAATATATAAGTTTATCTTAGACTACATGAAGTGAAACTATTTTGAGTTTAATAAATAAAAAAAAATATTCTACCAAGTTGATTAATTTATAATTTCTTCAAACGATTGGTAACTTTGTGGCATCAGTATTAAATAAATAATTAAAAATGTACATTGTTTACACCACGTTTATAAAAATAAATAAATATAATAATATACAAGTTTCGATAGCAATGCTATCATCCTCAGGAATATATGAATAGTAAAAAATAATTTCAAGTATAGACAAATGATAAAAATTAGAATAATAATTTAAGAATATAAGAAAAGTTATAGAGGTACCTACTTGAAAACATAAAAGCTGTTATGAGGTATCTGATTAATTATTTGCCTATTGTTGAAATGTAACATTTTTAAGAGATTATTTTAATTTTTACACGTGATTTTGTACAACAAATGTGTTTGGTCTATCTTACAGTAGAAATGATTTTCAACTTGCAGAAGCTGACTTTGAGAACACAATTTTCTTAAACTTTTATTAGCCTAGCCATTAAAGTTAGGGCTTGTTTTATGGCTGCGTCTAAGTATGTGTAAATATAATAGTTTTATTCCATCACACGTGCGAATCGTCAAACTCGTTTGAAGGTCAAAGGGGAGAGATTTCGGGAGAACCCACCTTCTATTAATTGCTATTAAATATACGTAATATATGTAATGTACGTACTGCGGCAAGGGGCGGGACATTTTATCTACTTTTGTTGTCTTATGCCGCAACACGAGGGACCAAATATTGAAATCACTTTACCGCTAGGATTCCTGTCCGTATGACGCAGTATGTCAATAAGTTACAAATAAAGAATAATTACACAAAGAAATGTTACCTTAGAACTTGCAAATGGCGAGAAAAAGATTGTACTCGTATACCTGGTGTGACGTTCCGCCTTTTTTCAATTTACATAAATTTTCATTTGGTTAATAGCCACTGCGAGATATGAGCACACTTATATTTGGAATGTTCTTTATAATGCATATCCAACTAAAATCTGACTCCCTCACTCCTTAAGCACGGTGGGCGGCAGGACAGAGACAGAGCCTGAGTAATGTCAGTGATTGCACTATTGACCCTTGCACGAGCGAGACGCATTCTTTCATCAGGTGTATGAGACCATTGGTATCTTAACTAAACTATCGAAGTCTAGAATGTGAAATGAATATTTGCCCCTCTACTCAAAGCAAACGACCTTCTCCTGTTTCGTCGTACATTTGTCATTAACGATATACTAATTTTTTATTTTTTTTTTTTATTGTATAATATTAATTATATACAGTGGGAACTTATACCCGCTAAGCCACTGCAAGTAGCTTGTCAGCAGGAGTTTATTTCAACAATATAATATAATACAACAATAAATTACAATCATCATACAAATGTAGGGCAAAAATTATTATATTTAGGCGCATGCATCTTGTGCTGTACATAAGTTGAGAAAAAAAAATTAAAGAGAAAAAATAATGGTAAAAGCATTACAGATTTGTTATTGAGATACTAGAGTCCAATTTTATAACACCGATTTAAATAATATTATAAAAATGTCAATATCATAAAAAATATCAAAATTATAAAAGTACCAATATTATAAAAGTATCAATATTATAAAAATATCAATATTATAAAAACATCAATACTTTTAAAAATATCAACATTATAAAAACATTCATATTACAAAAATATAACTATTACGTTAGATTTTAAACTTAAAATAATAGTTAAAATGATAGTTAGATTTTAAACTTTTTTTTTGTAAATATGTTCATTTGTTAATATTTATTATACATTTTTTTAATGTTTTTTGTTATACTTCGGTAACGACATGCATACCACATTTTTTTTAAATTCCAGTATTCACAGTACCTTAGTGCTTCTATAATTTAACAGTAACAATTTGACAAATACTTCTTCTACTCTAAAAGCTAATTTTAGCAGGAACTTGAATATGTATCCTGCTTTTTCAGTATTTTCTTTATTTCAATTACTATAATATCCATTAGTCAATCATCCATTTACAAATCTTTACTTATCACTTACGTTGTTTTTTAGAAAAATGTATATTTTACGTGAGTATATTTTAATAATAAGTATTTTTTTGTAACACACATTTTTTTTATTCTCTCTAATAATGGACCAGAATGAATAAATTTAATAATAAATACTAACATTTTCTACACATTTTCTCATTTTTTCAATACTACTACAATCTTTTTTCATATTATTTTAACTATTTTTTACTACTGTTAGTTCATAATATGCACTCTATTGTTATATAAGATCCCAATGGGCTTATTCATACAAAATAATACCAAGAGAAAGGGAGGGATTTATGGAGGTCTAACACTTTTCTTATCTGCCTGTCATTATGCATATCTTTATATAAATATGAAAACGTTTTTATTACATAGCATTTTTTATTAATAAACAATAATTAAGAGCGCATGTTAAAGTACTGTGTTACTTAACTGAATTTCATTTAGCAATACCATTTCTGACTTGTTAAATATTATTACATAATAATCTCCGAAGAAAATTATTTTCTATACATAAAATTAATGACCTAAGTTCAAATGTAGGTATCGTTAGACTTTAGTTGAACACAACACGTCGAATAAAAATAATAATGATCTTTTAAAGCATCGTGTAATTACAATCATGCAAATTTACATGACTTTTGATCCTAAATAATGATCCAACGTGAATTCTTTTACAATGATAAACGCTTTCGCCAATATTGAGAAAAATACGTATGGCATAAAAAAGATGAAGAGATTTGAGTGGGCTGAAAGTTTGAGTGGGTGTTGGAACAGGTGTGTAAATAATAGGCTGTTCAATATTTTTGGGGGAAATACGCTCGACAAATATATCTCTTAAATTTTAATGAGTTCCTTATTTTTAGTGTACTTACTAGCGATCTAAAAGAGTAGGTTTTGGTAGAATTTTGAGGGAAAACACACATATATATATATATACAATATATACATATATATATACATATATGAGGTAAATCAGCTAGGGAAATGGGAATAGTCAAAAATATTGTTTGGAGATTAAATGAAAAATGTTTATTTGATGATAATAGGTAAAAGGAGAATGCATAAATATTGAGTAAATGTTTTTATCTACAAATAAGTGTACACGCCTACCGTACTTACAAAAGTCAAATGTTTGATATAATGCACTATTCGGCCTTTTGACAGTTTATTTATTTAACGCCTGCAAAGGCTATCACAAATAGTATTTATGGCTTTATCAAATATGCAGCTCTGCTCAGTTTACCTTCAATACGCAGTTTTTAAAACGGAAAACTAATAATTTGGTGCTTTTGTCGGACGTTTGAAGAAACTTATTTTAATAATTGAACAAGACATATTTAGCTAATTCTAAATAAAACCCGAAACCAAGAAAAAATCACTGAAAAAAAGGATCAGTCCCATCTGGAAATTGACAGGTCTTGAAGTTGAACGTGTTAAATCGATGAATATGGCGTAAAGTGAACTGGTCTCATTAGCTCAGTTGATAAAGCGGTTGTTCCAGTAAGACAGTGGTCCTGGGTTCGAATCCCATCGTTTTTTTTCGGTTTCGTGTTTCATTTACGATAAGGTTTGTAAGTTTCAATAAGTTATTAAAATAAATTGAAATATTCTATTTTACTTTTTATACTGAACTTGGAAGGATTGTTAATATGTATATATTTATATTTTTTTAATTACACTTCATTCAATGCATACAGGCAACTTCTGCAACTTCCAAGGTTCTTCAGTCCCTCTACGATGTTCACTCAAGGGAGGGTCCACCCATTCCCCGCCTTTCTTCGCCACCGACTAGCTAGCTTCTGGGGCAGGACACGAAAGTCAACCAACGCCATTGTCGTGGCTGCATCCGAGTGGCTCAACTCTCCTCTCAATAAGCGATGGATGCAGATGATTCGGATACCACCCTGAAATACGACTCCTTAAATAAAATGAATTAAATTTATTTTATATTATTATTTACTATTATGTATTCATTTTCTTTCTTCTTTTAGTGTAATCAACATTTCGATTTTTTTTCTAATTTTCTTGTTATGTGTTTTAATATTCTCATTTTACATTTTTTTTACTATATTTATTTCTCTATTTATATTGGTATACATCTCATTTAATACAGCAGATCGGGTTTGCACTATCCACCCACTCTTGCTGGATTAAAACGTAAATAAAAATACAAAAATTTAATTTTTACATTTCCGATCCGATTCTACTCCACAATCGAAGTAGGAATGATTAAAAAGAATATGTGAGTTGTAAATATTTATGCCTTTTTTATTGGAGAAGGCAACAATGACTAGATGGTTAATAAAATATTTGAAAAGTTAAATTAGCCAACTGATCGTGCCTTAAAATCGCCCACGCAAATTTCTGATGTAATTTATTGGTTATCTAATTATCGATAGTTTATTTAATTTATTACATCGCAGTTGAAACTGCGAATGAATCATTATCATTGCAGTCATTTCTAACCTTTGAAGAATAATTATTTTGGACTTGCTTGCTAAATAAAATTCTGAAGAAGAAAGGGGCGCCCGAATTGGGACAAATATCGAATTTACTCAATCTTGTTAATACTTGCCTTTATCAAAATTTTGCATATCGGAATTGAATTAAAAAGGGCTGGTCCCTCTCCGATTGACAAATATAAACTTTGTTATTTGTGAAAAAATTATTTTACAAAGTAATAAGAATTATTTTGTTCACACCAATGTTTTTAACATATATGAGTATATACGTTTCGAAATTGAAGCTTTCCTCATACACAGTATACAAAAAATTATGATAAGTATAGACAAATTATGAACATAGAAATTGATAATGTAACAATGGACATATTACAAACACAAACAAAAATTAACAATGTGTGATGGAAGCAGGTAAGTAATTAATAAAATATGTAAAAAATAATCGACAAAATAAAATATAAATGTACATATATATTATAAGATAGTAATATAAATAAAATCAAGAAAATAACATGGCATTAAAAAAAATAATATCTATTGTTATTAAAATTTAAGTTAATAATTTTCTAAATAAAGTTATTATTATTAAAATAATTTTAATATATAATTTTTTTTATTAATTATCAATAATATTTAATCGACTACTAATACTTAAGTCTTAGTAGTTAGTTGCTAGCTATAAGTCCTAGTTGTAAGTCATTAGTTATAAATCTTAGTCGTTAAGTATTTGACGGCCTCCATGGTCGAGGGGTAAGGCTCTCGACTACGAATCCGAAGGTCGCGGGTTCAAATCCCGGCGTGCGCAAGTAATTTTTATTTAATTAATTTGTGTTGTTTCACAATTAATTGATTTAAAAATAATGTATAGTGTATTTGCGCACGTTCCAGATTGGAAGATACTCTCAGTATCGCCCTGGTGAAAGACCACCATTCAGAATTGAAACGTTGCTTGAAATGGCTTTTAGCCGTGTTTGGTGACCAGATCTGAATAGCCAGGTATTTCCCCTTTTCCCCACCTTCCTCTCCCCCTTCTACTTCCCCTCCACAATACCTTCAGCCTCACAACATTCCCCAATTGGGAATGCCATAGTCCCATTGGCTCCAGACGCTTGGGAGCAGTTTGGGACTCTTGTGTGGTATTCATATAAAAAATAAAATAAAAATAGTTTTAAGTCTGCGTGATAGTAGTATGAATTATTTGTAAGGAGCCCTAGAAATGATTTTCCCACGAAAACGGCCCTATTAAAGTAATCCAATTATTATTATTTATTATTATGAGACAATACATCATTAACGAAAATGGTCACATTATTTATGGAAATCGTCCAGTCAGTAATTGCCATTCAACGCGCATACCGGCAATTTTATGCAGTTCACAATGCTCCAACTGCTCACACTGTTCATGCTGTGGTGATCAAATTTGTAAAAAATGCTTTGGCACATACAAAAAAAAAGAAAAATACCGATAAATCCCAAAATGCCAAAATGCTAAAAATCCTAAATGCAAAATGTCAAAAACGGCATAAAATTATTCAAAGTGCAATGAAAAGAGCCGACACGTGCATGAATTCTAAAGGTAAACACTTAAGGGTCAGCACCCCAAAATACACATTTTGTAGTCTGTTAACGCAAGAAATACTATTAATAATTTACCTCTATATTATTTTTATTTATATATATTTATGGGGTATTTATGAACAAGTATGTATTAGGTTTCAAAAGACAAAAATCCTCAAACTGTAATCTTTTAAAATCTATTTGAAATATATACTGGAGTTTTAGGAAAACGTTCAATATTGCTTTCACTGGTTTCCAAACTGCACCTATTTTCAAACATTTTAGTATTTTTATTTTATTTATTTTTGCTTATTTGGGAAACCAACAGTTTACATAAAAAAGTATGTATTTCATAGAATTTAAAGATTATTTTTTGACCGGTCAGCGGCTGAGTTGGCTTCGCGTTTGGGTACCACCCAGGCGTCGTGAACTCAAATCCTCGGCTGGCTAAGTCCTCCAACACTACACAAGCAACATCATACGCTTACTGTGATGGTAATAGGAGATTTTCAAATACTATCATGTTATTCGTAACCTTGGAATATTTGTCTTTCTTTAATGAAAAAAAAATACAGATTGGGAATTTTTGTATTTGAAGGTACATATACCTAACTAGCCGTGTACAATTTACAAAGAAATAATTTGAGGTACCTATTGCTTGATTGCCTGTTACAAAACGATGGTTGGCCCGTTTTTGAGTACTGGTCCCGATATGATCTAAAAAAGTGTATTACTTTAACTTCAATTGAAACATAAATATGTATTATAGGTATTACCGTTATAAATAGAAATTAAAGGTTTTGCCCACCCTGTTTTAATATCGGTGTGATACCAATTGAAATCAAAATTATAACTTGAAATAGCTTTAGCTAGGTTTAGTGGCAAGATCTGAATAAATAGGTACATCCAAACATTCCACCTTTTCATCGCCTTCCCTTCCTCACTTCCTTCAGCCTCCCAACAATCTCCACTGGTGATGCCACGGTCCCGATGTCTTCGGACAGTTGGGACTCTTGACTTTTGGGTGGTATTCAAATAAAAAAATATTATTCTGAATTGTACAAATGTCGATACATAACATATTTATCATAGAAAAAAGTCCACTCCATCAGTTTTGTGTAGTGTACAGGCGCCGTCAACTGGCTGAGTTGACTCAACATCACATTATAACAATAAAATATAAGACGACTTTGATTGTGAACATGACTGACCCTGAAAATCTAAATCACACATGATACATTTACTCTTCCGTACTTTGAACTCGTTCTTTTAAGATATGTCTAATCGGCCTCCTTCAGAAGACTCTGGTTTATCACGTGGGATCAGCTCATAACCTCAAATTTCCCATAGCAGCCTACACCTAGCAGCTAGCAGCTAGCAGCTAGCAGCTAATAGTCCCGAGATACTGTGACGCAATAATGATCTCGGGGGAGGAGAGGAGACACGTCATGTCCCGCGGCAGTGCTCATCTAAATCACCCGAGCGTGGGAAATCCCAGAAGATGGACGCGTGCGGGATGCTGGAACCGCGGAATCGAGCGTAATATACCGTGCTTCTTAAGCATTGTTCTAGAAGACACGAGATGGTTCTTTACAATCCCTACTTAGCAGTTAGTAAAACTGGTGCGCTATAGAACCTGCAAAAGTGATTAATGTTTTTTTTTCTTCATACAGGCATGTGGTATAAGTTCAACTAGTTGGAAATAGTGGGATGATAGCACCAAAAATGCTGACGAATGCGGTAAGGTGAAAGGAATAGGGTGTGGGGAAGGATAAAAATAAATACTCTTAACCTTGGGGCTCTTAACATATATTTTTCTGGAGAACTGGTTTTGGAAGCTCTGGAAATCTGAAAACAATATTGGAATCTTATCAATGAGGGTTTTCGAACTTTCCTCTTATATTTCACCCCCAAATATCACTCGGTCTTCTTCTCCCTATGCTCTCTTCTATTGGAGATTGTCTATCAGCGGGACAATCTTCACTCTGTAGCCCGGAACAACTCAGCAGATCTGTACTCTCGTTTGTAGCTTTTGAAGTCATGAAATTCTCGTCTCTACCTATTTGTGGCACCTTACTTAACCTGGTCTGCATCGAAAACATTAAAAATCTCATAAAAATCACAGCATAAGTTATCTCCCAGACAAAACTCCTCCAGTATAACGCATGTCAGTGATCACACTCTAGTCAGGAGAGCAATCTGCCCACTGCCCACGTGGGCCGGCCTCAGCCAGAGCGACCAAGTGCTGGTGAACGCGCCACCCGGTGAACAGGTGGGCGAAATCATTCAATTGACTGGGAACATACAAAAAAGTGCTGTGGTGATCTATGGTTGTTTTCTTAATGGCATTTTTTTAAAATCACAGATAAATCAATGATTTTTTTACCTGGGCCCGTAGGCGGCAATGGTGGCCCTAAGGCTTTCTAAGTGTGCAACGACATTTCGTGAAATATTAAAGTACCATAGCTTTTGAAAAAACTGACAAAGCGAGGTTAAAATAATTATATTGACCTAGAATAAACTGTGCAAATTTCAAGGCATCAGAGCCAACCGTTCATTGGCTCCTCCAGTTTCAGATGAAATCCACTAATTGACATATGGATATACTAGTAACCAAGTTAATTATGTAAATTTTTGTGGGTTCATATTGTAAGGTCGTTGGTGTTGACACTCTTGCTTTATGCATTTTACCATTGGAGGTATCCTTTTCCGATATCAAATTCCCTTATGTCCGTATTATTGTAAAAGTTTTGAAAAATGTCATACCTCATTACATAGAAAAGCACGCCATATGCTGGGAATGCCGGAATATGCCATTATATATTATTCGCGTCTCTCGCCCGTTCCATATTCGGCCAGTAATTGGCGGTTGTCTGAGGCTGGGCTGGTTGCACGGTGTTCGGTGTTCAGTGTTCAATGTTCTCATGACGTGGGCCCGTCTAATTGAGCCCCATAAATTTAATTCCACATGCCTACGTTTAGTTCATATAATCGCCGCGTGAGAATTCACTGCGCTAGTCGCTGTTCGTTATGGGCCTTGCGATCAATTTCATCTGGAGTGCTTTGTATATTCAGATTACCGATCGTTTCACGCAATATTGGCTAACGATATATCAATTTTTGTGTAATTAATTTGAGTTATTGTTTTATCAAGATCGAAAAGATTTGTGTATTGCTTTTCTTTTAACAGTGAGTCAGAACACATAAATATTTTCAAGGAAAGACATCAAATTTGAGTAAATGAAAGACTGCAACATTACAGCTATACAGTTCGTATTTACCCAGACGAGATCATGGTTATGACGAAACCGGTTGGCAAGTTATGATAATAAAAAGGATTAACAAAATGTTTAACTTTTTTAATAAAACAGTTATTTATTATTCGGAAAGAGCACATTTATTAACATAGTTTTAAACATATGACGTCATAACAAAATTAGCCGTATAAAATACAAATTTATCTAATTTTACGTAAATATCAAGATTACAAAGTGCAAACTGCAAGGTAATTATAAAAAGATGATTTTTTACCGAAATTTGCAAAAAAGTGTGTTAAATTACGTCTATATCAACACACGGCCATTATTGCTATCAATATTCATAAATCACGATTTGAAACTCACGAACTTTAGAAAAAGGTTAATCTTTCGGCGATGAGTAATTTGAATTCCAGTAACTATTGGTCGAGTTGTGAAACTATTATCACACCTGTGCCTGTGCTCGGGCTGAAACAAAGAATGTGCTCAAAGCTAAAAGGATTGACGGTTTTTGCTCAATATTAGCGGCAGGTACGTTCTAATATAACCTTCTATTAGTTAACATATTGTAATGATGGGACTGGTATCCGTGATTTTAGACATTTTATAAAATACGTGGTAAAACTTCAACTACCCACTCAATATTGAAATGCATTTTTTCTGAATACTCGGGTGTTTTTGGGTGTAAAGATGGGAAATCTATACAACTGATGAAATAGTTGAACTTGACGAATAATTTCCTGGTAGAACAAAAAGAGTCCGGTCAAATTCAAATAAAAAATGTTTAACGGACATGGGTATGTATCTCTAACTAAATGTGGTTGCTGTATATTTGAAGAGTGTACTAAGTGTTTTCCAAGGTGGAACTAGATTTGGACATCCAAGTACGTTCATATCGTCCACGGGAGTTCTATAAAAGCTACGGGTTGTGAGACTCTTATACTGGTCACAAAATAGCTATCAAATTACTTTGTTATGTTATTTTTATTTAATGTAAAATTTTAGGTTTGCAATAATTCTTCCTACTTTAGTATCAGTCAGCAAACATTATGAAAAATTGTTTAAGAGACAAAAAAAAACACTTCTCTGATATAACACAGCAACTTTGTCGATAAAATTATGCAGGTACGCGTATCTACATACAAAATAATTCATGCAAGTTTTTTGTAGTCAACTGTAGATAAATTCATGATTGGCTCAAAAACCTGTCGGTGTTCAATATGATCATAAATAAGTGTTTTGTTTTCTTTTGACTCATGATAATTCAAGGAGGAACGTACTTTTACGCGGCAAGAAAAAACGAGAAAAAATTACAGCGTTTATGGCAATTCGCGAAAATGTTTATTACCCCTGACTTTTGACCTCGCCGCCCGGGAGGTCATTTATTGCGGAATTTTTTTTCAAATTTTGGGACTCGCGAGGCCCCAATCATCCCTACGTGACCGGTCAAAGGTCCGACACCGTTCCTAGAACAATGAAACTTAAAAATTAGCGAGACTCTAAATTCCTGGACACGCAAATTTTCGGGTTATCCGTGTAATGTAATTATTGGATATTTGTTTCAAAATAACAATTGAATATTTATTATTGCAAATTTGAGGTCGAGTGAGATTTTTCGGCGAATTGAAACAGGTAGTTCAAGTTCATGGTAGTACTTTTGAAATTATTGAAAAAAAAAAAAAATTAATTTCTTTGACTTCAATTATTATTTTTGTGTTATTATTTAATGGGTGATATTATAACAGAATTTTTATTTATTTTGCAGCGAATGGCAATATGGCGTCTCCTGTGAAGACGTACTGTTTTTTTTCTAGTAAAAGTAAAATAACCCGTGTCTTGAAGAAATTCATGGTTCATAAAAGAGGAACTAGAGCAGTTGGCAGTTTGTTCTGTAGTCGATCTTTTATGTATAAGAGTAAGGAGTAGAAACGTCTCGGTATAAAAGAGATTAATGGAAATGGTTTGATTAGCTTACAGTTATTTCCATTGAAATATCGGTAAAAGAGACACGGTTTTACAGGCTTCAATGATTGCAATGCATTAAAATATGGCAGCCTTCCAGGCTTGTCCAAGTTCCCACTTGGAGGAGGTTGCTTTCAGATTTTTCTTTTAGGAGATCAAGACAAGGTGTGACCTAACAGAAAAACCACAGGACAAATAATAATCCTTGTACTTAATACAACAACAGCTCAACACCATTGCATAGCCTTAAAATGTTTTAACGAACTTCGCAAAGATATCGATAAAAGCTGAAAACATTATGAATTTTTTAATAAGAAACTAATTTTATGTGTATATTATAAGTTCACTTGGAAAAATGTATATATGTTTGTACACATACATTATATAGACGTATTTTATATCGAAAAAATCCCTTTTAATTTATGTTTTTGAAATTGGTGTACAGACACCAGAATATCAAGTTCATGGTAGTATTCTTGAAATTATTTAATATGTTACAATACATATTAGTACTCTCTCTCCAAACACGAGAATTTCTCAATTAGGGATTTATTAAGTTAAAAAAGAAAAGAAACTAAAAGGATTATATGAATAAATAATAGAAGAAAAAAATTTGTACTTACATACGAGTACATACTATTATTACCATGTAAATAATGTTGTTAATTATATATGATAAATATCTTTAAAAAATAAAAAAAATAGTTCGGAGCCCTCGCGATAAATTCATTGTTTTATAGCTTTTGTGCAGACAATGTTTTTTAAATTGCAATTATTAAAGTTTGAAGGGATGAAATCCACATGTGATTCTTCCATCCTTCAAAGTAGCAACATTCAAAATAAATTGTTCTTACCATTTAGTCTCAAATTGCTAACACGAGGTCAAATAAATTTCTAAAATAAAAGACACGGGTTCATCACATATTCAAAAGGTTGCGGTAAAAAACGCCAAGCCAGTCATTACCGATATTGTCCAATGTGGGCGAGCACAACAGCATATAGGCCGATACAACCATCCATCACGTTGCTTTCACAATACCACAGCTGAACTGAAAAATAACCGGTAATTATTTTTCAATAACATCGTTTTAATGACAACAATGCTCCTAGGTGAACCTACACACTTCTATTATAATGTATTGGGATGTTATTAAGATTTAATGATAAGGAACTTAAACAGGAAATAGTCATATATCTCGGCAATTTCAGAGGTAACCGTATTCCTTGTATGGCGAACACAATACAACTGAGGTTTAGCATACACATTGGATACTGGGACCTATTGTTTGACACCCTTAACTTTGCAGTCGGTTGTTTCGGTAGTGTAGATTTGGGGAATACAAAAATCTGTGGTTTTAAAATACATTTACTTCGTTCATCAGTTGCTTCTTTGGCCGCATGCACTGCGTCAGGCTATAGGTACCTACGGGCAACTCATTTTAAGAGCGCACGTTTGAATGTATTTGTGCACATCGCACACCAATAGCATAGCAAACAAGTATCAAAGTGGTTCGAACTAGTTTAAACTATATTTGGATATTCGGTGCTTAGCGACGTTTTCCATGATCTTCGAATATTGTCGTTGTAATTTGATTCAATAAAAGTAGGTTGTGTTGGAAACCATTGACCAACCAAACAAGGGAAGTTTCATATTACCTATAATCTTTGTAGATACTTTGAATAGAAAAAATTACCGTTTCTAAACCGAATCAACTGGCCTGCAGGTTTGGTAGTTAACAATACTGTTAGAAAATAAATGTTTTTCGGAAGGGCATATAAGAAAAACATAATAAATAAAAATACTATAGTTAGATAGTTTATGATTAGAATCAGTACCTATGGTTAGTTAAATATATCAGAATAACGGTCGAAACATCAAGTTGTAAGAGAGAAAATAATAAATAATTAATTTATATATCCAGTACACATACTCGTATATCACTACAGGTGAAATAATCTTTTTATTCTGATTTATCTGTACTATCGTTCATCACTTCAAATCAAACGAAGTTATTTTCGATTCCAAAAAAACCCTTTGATACACCCTCAATGGTTAATATAATGCAGGAGATATGTATAATAATTTTTTTAGGACAAAATATATAGGTACCAACCTATATTGTGGAAAGATTTTTCAAAAAAAAATTAACTTAGCATCACATTATTAAAACAATTTTGTTGAATTGTTTTAGCACAGGATGCTGAAATTATTATTGGAGATGCTGTGTCGAATGTAATGAGAAGAGACATAAATCTCAGAGATTTTTTATTCCATAGATAAGTGATTTTGTATGACCCATATTTGGTTGATCCTAAGATCGATATCTCAAGCTTCGGTAATTTTGTTTTCTTCTAGAAATTTTATTTTTAAAATATCGGTAATATTTTAATTTAATTAAATTAAGAGTATTCCCAACTACCTGGAGCCAGTCGGACTCTGGCATCCTCTATTGGGGTATATTTTCAGACACGTACACGTACATAATATGTTTTTCAACGTTGGTGGAATAGTATTTCTACTAGTGATGATACAGATAAGTATTTACCTCTTTATGGTTTATGTAGGTAGGTCCTTAGTACATCTATTATCTCGCGAATGATGTCTTAAAATTAGATTGAATGTTCTCGTAAATGAATAGCATTCGTTTAGGAGTTCTTGTAATAAAACATAAACAAGCCGCCTACTCAACAATATATTTTAATACCGAAATAAATGTTGCATTATTTGTTACATTTTCGTCATTTACTTGTGATTCAGATTCCAGTAAAAAATCTCTAATTCTTATTAAGGGTCTGCAAGACTATGGATATATATTCTATGGATATATTACAAATATCCCTTAAGAACTGGAGGTTTTATGTACTTACAAAAAAAAACCTTTTATTTTTAAAGATAATCTCTAATCAGTCAACCGGCTGAAAATGTAATTATATGAAATTCCCTCGATAGAAAAAAAATCGTAAACTATACTCCGAAAATTAAAAAAAAATGGGTTTGTTCTGTTATTTAACAGGTTATAGGTTTAAAAAAAAACATAGTGTTTCTTTAAATGATACTGAAGACATTCGTCTTGAGATTTGTGATCTATCTTAAATATGTTGTGTTTTATTAATATTTTTAGAATTGTCACTTACGCCAATTTATTCTAAACGCTCTTCACATTGGCGCGCTCTTTCTATCTTTCGAATGATCATATCTGCCTTTCAACAGCGGTAAGTCGGGATTCGGAGCTGATGCTAGACAGACCTCTTGCCTTAATATATGATGACATGAAATAATAATGATTGTTTTATTAGTAGGTACCTAGCTCTCCTGTCCGGTTTCGCTCCCACTTTGTTTGAAGGTATACTACAGGTGTCCTAACATAAGCAAAGATTTTTTATGAACTATTTTCATCTGCCAGAACATTTGGTGGCTTAAATGCTCATATTGTGCTCTTACGATACGAAGGTGACCATGAGTGAATCAAATTCATTTGTGGGTTCCAATCATATTGAGAAGGTACCTGTTTGTAATTTGTGCGATTGTCAATACCTTGTTATGTTTTTATTTCAAGCCGTCATTTTAATTTCATGTATTCCCAAAGGCGTTTCAATCCAAATATGCAGTTTATTATGATATTTCTTTATGAATGAACGAATTAAGGAGCGTGAGTTAAATATCTTATAAATCAGCAATATAATGTTATAAAAACATATAGTTGGGCTTCTATTTCGGACTGTTCAAAAAGACAGAAAAAAGGGATAGATTTTTATATACGATTTTATTTTTAAAATACCGATTTCTGGCATCATCTTCTGAATACATTTAATGTTAACAAGTTAATTTAAATTACCCTCAGAAGTATAAATTACATTTTTCTTAATGTAAGTACCACGCAATAGTCCCAGCTGCTCCCAAATAACTGGAGTCAGTGAGACTATGGCATCCCCAATTGGGGTATGTTTTAATTATGTGGCAAAAGAGATGGAGAAGATGAAGGTAAGGTTACTCAGATCTGGTCACCAAATACGATTCTGAATGGTGGTGTTTCACCAGGGCAATTCTGACAGTATCTACCACTCTATTATTTTTAATGAATAAATTTTGAAATAACACAATTAAATCAAATAAAATTTACTTGTGCACCCCGAGATTTGAACCCGCGACCTCCGGATTTGTAGTCAAGGATCGTAACCACATAACCACGTAGACCATTATAATTATTATATAATTTGATCAACGTGCTTAAATCTTTTAATGATTTGTGGTGATTGTTAAACGATTATCAAGTCAAAATCATAATAATTCGCCATAAAAAAGCGGCGCCGTGTTCAGCGATTCCGAAAATCCTTTCGGAGCGTGAGAATTGTATTAATAAGAACTTAATGTTTTAAATGCTTAATAACTGCCCATATAAATAATTGTTTGATGATGGCACTGCCCTCTCCTAACTAGGCAGATCTCCTCCTGGCAACCCGCAATACCGAGAAGGAGTTAATAATTGTTTTGGCGGTGGCCGCTTTTAGTATTACTTCGTCTGGTAACATGTATATAGGTTCTAATATTTTAATAATTTATTATTCTTTGTAATTATTTTTATAATCTGTCTGATGATCGGGATTTTTTTTTTGTTTAATAAAGTTATTAAGTTGTGAATTATTGCTTGTCGTTTGGGTACCATAATTGATTTGACAGCGAAAATATCGCTATAATCTCTATACAAAGAAATATTCATTTGAAAATTTTATTCTATATTTGAAAAAAATGTTAACGGATTTTCCGATAAGGTATATTTTTGTGCATTTTTTTTAATAGCGCCTTCTGACGGCCTCCGTCGTCGGGGGGCATGGTCCTCGACTATGAATCCGGAAAAGGCGCGTTCGAACCCGGTTGTTCAATTGTGTTTTATTTCAAACTTAATTCATATAAAATAATATGCTCTATACTTGCGGCACGTTACAGACTAGTGTATACTCTCAATATCGCACTGGCAAAAGATCACCATTGGAATCTAAATTTTGTTTGAAATGGTTTTAACCGTGTTTAGTCATCATATCAGAATAGTCACTTACTTCCCAACATTCCTCTTACCTAACTCTTTCTCCTTTCCATACCCTTCAGCCTCACAACATACCCTCAACTGGGGATGCCATAGTCTCACTGGCTGCCAATAGCAACTGGTAATGTTGTCTGGTATTCACATAAGAACAAAAAAACTGTCGATACTGATAAGACAGAACCTACTTTTTGTCAGATTTTATATCATTTAGTTATATAAGACTAAAGTTCCATTCACATTTACCAGCACCGCGCAGTGCAGACACATAAAGTGGCAGTTAAAGCAAAATTAGCTTACATTATCTATGAACACATTCACTCACGGTGTAATGTAGTACGTGTCTGCACTGCGCGGTGCCGTTAGATGTGAATGGAACTTTAAATCATCAAGACGAACCCTTACACTATTATAATTATATGCTTCTAAACCAGGTTTTCGTCCAGCCTTTGTGAAAAATTGCTGGAAAATAATCTTAATTTTAACGGATAATGGATATACTCTTTCTCATTTCATCCCCTAAAATTGACCATGGTGGAAATCACCTGTGCGCAGAAAATAGTTGTATATCGAGTTGTATAGACACATATTTTAGACACATTAACTGTGCCAATTTTGCTAGTTTTAACAGTTGCAGATTTTTTAGTTCTAGGAAAGATTTTTTTTTTTACTGCGTCGTTTTTAATTTATTTTATTTGATTCCATGATAATATTTTATAATCTATGAGTGATATAAAGTCATTAAAAGTACGAACGAAAACAAAAACAAAAACTATCCCGAAAACCTAATATAACCTATTGAAAAGTGTGCCGATTAATAGTTGTGTTTTATTGTTCAGTCACCGTGTCCTATGTATGTATACTTATTTTATTTTTAATGTGGCACACAGTTGACACTCCGCACAACCAACAATTCATATATTTGGAAGTTTTATTATCGTCAGGAAGGTTATATCTATAATTCATGTTGCATGTTTAAAGTAGCTTAAAGTTATATTGCTTAGTATATTATTTTCATTGACATAATACCACTCAATAGATTATCTAAGTATCTATGGAAATCTACGAGTATTTGCGTAAATTACCAAAGTAAAGCACACGTCGGGCTGAATTTGATACCTGTAAACTGGCACAATATAAATTAATTGCTAATAGTATTCCGCCTTTCACATTTGCCTGAACTTTCGACTAAAATTGGCTGTAACAAAATATCGTTCGTTAAAGGTGACAATTTATTATATTACAGCAGGGATAAACTTGTTGTAAGGCAATGAAAGTTCCCCGTAATAATATGTTCTGAGACTACCTGCATTAACTTATCGCTAATCAGTAATCGGTAGAAGCCATTATCGTAATATTATCGGCTAGTCAACTAACGCGATAGAGGAAACATTAAAATCAACACTCGAGTAAGCGAGCCTTCAAGTCTAACAAAATAGTGCTAACATTTAATCTTGTGTGTGAGTAAAAATACAGCAATCGAACGTATGTTAGAATACAACCTTTTCGTAGTTTTTTTGTTTTTAGCTTGACCCCATTTCGAGGAAGGCTTTAGCGTGCCCGAAGCTCCCCTGGCAATAAAGCTATTAAACTACAAAGCGTGCACCTTGCCATATTATTCCCTCTCGTGCACCTTTACTACAAATACATAAAAATGACGCCCTTGGCTAGTTGGCACCCCAAACAACTACTTTTTAATTATAGGAAATTTTAGAGGAGCCTCCTAAATGCTGACAGAATATATTTTATGTAAATAATAAATGGGTATAATTAAATGCTAAAATACTTTTTTATACTGCTTCTAGGTAATCGGTATCTTTTCATTAAATATTGATTCCTTTGATGTAGTACATATCTTCTGTTAATTATGTTGTGCGCTTTTAAATAACTGACTTTTTTTGCTAAAAATTTAAATTTCTTGAATAATTCAAATTACAGTTGTAAAAATGGTGGTTTTTTTGTTTTTCATAGAATTAAATACGACCTGCTAAAGCATCCTCGATGTATGTAATGACATTACTAAATGGCCTATTGGTGTGTGAAACCCTAATCTGTATGTAGATCCTGTAATCCTCTGTTTTTCCGACGCTTTATGAGCCGATTCCAGCAATGTATTTCCTTGCCACTTCCTCGAACGGTATCGACCTATTTATTATTTTATCTACTTGCTCGTCATGTATTCTGTTGACAACCATCTCCTCTCCTACACGCCCTGCGCCTCCGAACCATCTTAGCATTTCTTTATTTCTATCATTATTGCAACTGTCTTAAATAATTTTAATAGTTGGTTTAATCACACACACACCTCAAAAAATTTTATTCTTCCGTAATTAGTCAACTGTCGTCGTTCTTTTGCGATAAATTACATTTCTCAGTGCCAGATTTTAGTTGGTATCAAAAGATTCAAAGCCGTTTTGTAGACTACTGGCCTCGCTACATTTTTAACAAGTTTTAGTGACTAGTGCATTCGGTCAATATCTCATCCCCTATCAGCCCGCCATCTCTCGCGAATATTTTTCTCAAGAACGTCGCCCACTTACTTCAAGGATTTCCCTTCCCCAACCAATGCCGTGTATTCCCGTCTTCTCCTTTTATTATTATAATAACCATCATTGACCACGGACCAAAAATTCTTAACATTTTTCTGGCGTTCTCAGTACGGGATTATCTCACAGTGGTGCCCCGAGCGTTTTGCATTAGCTACAAAAGCAGACAATGAAACCTTCCAAAATGAAGACAATATGTAAAATAATCCATCCATTTGTACTGTGTAAACAATCTGGCATTTATTTCAATGTTTTTTGTTTTACTCTTTTGCGATTTTGATGGGTAAGTTGGAGTATGACTGTAGAAAAAGAACAAGATTCATCAGAGCTAGTAATGATCGACCCGGAGCAACAGTTTTATTCCCCGAGGGGTGCGTGGGACCAGGCGCGCGCAAGCGCAACACCTGTTTGCACTCACAGGCGGTGCAACGAAGTCGCCGATATTTAGAATTTACTTTTGTGCAATAAAATTGTTAAAACTGCAATATATAAATAAGTAAAAACATAAACAAATAATCATAATACTCGGTATTTTGTTTGAAATGATTTTAATGATCTGAACAACCAGATTCTAACTTCTTCCAGTCTCTCAATATTCCTCAAATTTGATGCTTTATTTCTACTGGTTTTGGAAGTTTAGTCGGAATGAACGGGACTGTTCGTTCTCACTTAAAACAGAAGATAAGATTAATTTGTGGCGATGGTATAATGATTATTATTCAATTATAATGGCGTACTACTCTTACAAAATAAATTAACTGTGTTCACTAAAAAAAAAAACATTAAATATTTTCAGATGTCATGCATGCGTTATATTTATTAAAATTTAGATTGAAAATCCACCAGATGTTTTTCTTACCAAATCACCCCGAGGGGGTAACGTGCCCCGACCTGCCCTACCCAGTTTGCCGACTAGCCATTTTTAGTACCCACCTACCGCCCAATCTACCCATAGATACTGAGGAAGTCTTTCGGGGGGCAATATGAATTATATTAAAATGAAGCCATGGGCGTATCGTGGTAAATTCGAACCCTATGTAAATAAAAAAAAAATATTAATACTTTTGCTTGTGTTATTCTACTACTCAAGTCCAATGTAAAATTATTATTTGCCCATTTATTATATAAAATATTTCAAATTTATATAGTTCATGATAGAAACTACCTGAAATAGTCGAAATGACCCATAAATTTCAGGCAGGAAAGGTGTACAATTTTCATTACGCTGGAGCTCAAAGTTAAAACATCTGGAAATAAGGCATGAGATGGGAGTCGGGGAATAGTAAAGTAAGGTTATATAAATACAGGTAAAGTAAGGTTACATAAATATAGATAAAGTAAGGTTACATAAATATAGATAAAGTAAGGTTACATAAATATAGATTTATGTAACCTTAATTCAAGTAGGATGTTGAAAATGATTGGACTAGGTCATTTCAACCAAATAAAATATTTTAGCTTTAACCATTGCGTTATTTTTCACTAAAAATCTGTTGTATCTCACCAAATATTGATTTTATCTACTTGGGGGTGATGTCAGTCAATTGAACACTGATGAAACCCTAGTAAACCTAGCTGTGAAACATGATTTTTTCAAAAAATCCCCCCTCTTCGCAGAGTTGTTTTCCACGACGTTAATTGTTGGAGAACTCTGTGGATTTTCATTTCTACTGCCAAACTTTCATGAATGTAGCAATTTTGTCATTTATTTCGTGAATTTTGGGTATACTTTTCCCGTGCTAGAAATGTGAAAAGAGAAAGGAGTAAAATGGGAAGATTAGAAGAACCAAGCAATTGTGATCTGGTAATAGTATTAATCGAGACGACGCTGAAAGTGCAACTCGTACTGAATTTAGTTGATGAAGTATTTATTATACATGATTAGCAATCCATCTTTGTTCGCTGGCAGTAATATTATAGAAGTTTTATTGGAATAACTTATTGAAGCATATCAACCTCGTTGTTATAATTTTAATAAATAATATTTAAGAAGAAGAGATGATCGTGTGGTAACTGTTCACAGGGCTTTAATACTAAACAAATACGAATAACGCCACTCTGAACACACACTGTAATTTGAATTACGCCCATGGATACGTAGTACAGGCTGGCCCATAAAAAAGCACCTGTCTTTGAAATACGAGCGTAAAATTGCCGGAACGGACGATATTGGGTGACGAAAGCGCCGTCTCGCATTTGAATATTGGGGCGAAAGATGTTCTAGAAAATTAATTTGATGGTTTCAAAGGATATATTACAAGAACATAAATTACACACGTCACTTATAAGGTTATTTCTTACTAAGTAGCGCAGGTTGAATTATGGAATCTATCTTGAAGAAAGTGATGTTTTGTTAACAGTAAAATCGAGTAAGATGTTAAAGTATATGATTTTAGTGTTTAAAAAATTATATTTTCTTGTCCAACTTCCTTATTTTTTTTTAAATATATGTTGTCTCGATATTCATTTACTACCAATTTCTAGCTGTCAAAATAAGTTTTCTGCTGATTTCTAAATTACATTAAAATTTGTTGAATGGGTTATGGAATTTTATAAAGAGTAACTTCTAAATAAAAATTAAATTATTAATTTAATAAATAATAGCTTCTAAAATTAAAAATATGTTAAACGATCTAAACGAGATCGGGCTTCAATATATGATTGCTATCAACAATTGCCGCTAGCACATAAAACACAGATTACAATTCTTTGAAATAAAAATAAATAAAAGCTCTACATTAGCAATAGGCAGCGCGCTCAGTGGGTAGAGAAGATTATCTCCGCATGTATACACCTCTAACCACAGTTGACACAGGAAGAGAGAGAAATGTTCCCTGGCACTGTACACAAAATTTTTACAATACGATATATGTACGATCTAAACGAAATGTCACTTAAATGAAATAGTTTTTTTTTGTAAAATATTTAAAAGTCAACAAAGTTCAGAATTTATGAGAAAACTTAACAAATATAATCATTCTAAGAAAAAAATAAATAGGCTTTCCCTTTAGAAATGATTATGAATGAATAAAGATCACAGAACTCGTCAATGTATAGGCAAAGATCTTCCAAGAAATGCAGACCTACTCGTATATAAACGGAGAAGAAAATGGGTATAAATTAAAAAAAGATGCGCCAAAATATGTGAAGTCTAAATATATTTTTTTATAATTTACCGATTTTAGAGTCTAATTTTTAAAATAAATTTGATTTCTATTCTTAAGTGTTATTTTTTTTTTGTATTAGAACATTATGTAACAATTGTACATAAACACACTATTTTAATTTTTTTTGTTGATATAAAGTTATTGTTTTATGTTCATACTATTTTAAGTTAAATAAATAAATTAACTTAATATTAAAAGTAGTAAACGCTGGTGACAATAACTATGAGTTTTGATATTCAGAACAATAGAAACACCTCCAAATCAGCTTTAAATTGTGTAATGCATCGTTTCTAAAAGTAATTACCCATGTATGGTTTCAAATACTATCGAAGCGGGGAAAAAATTATCGAAATAAGTGGAATTTGTTCTAAATTGCTAACATATTTTCATATGAACAAAATGTAGTGAGTAGGTAGGTACCTACCCAGTTTGTCTTTTGATTTTTGTATTAAATTCAATTCATGTTCAGTTCCACTGCCATTAGAATTTTTTAAAGGTGTACTTAAATTATTAATTTGCCTCATCACTCTGACGGAAATGGCATGATGCGTTACATGCATTCTCCAGTTGCATTACATGTCCAACCTGATCATGCCCATGACCCTGGCTTCTTTATCTATGCTCATTATAAAATATACGTTAATAAGCTAAAATATTCATTCCAAGATATCGTACAAGAGTTATCATCACTTTACGTAAGCAGACAAATAATGATAGTACAAGTTATGGCCGTGGTTGGATATCCACAATCCACATGTTTCTCAGGTGGAGTGTATTACCTGAGTATTAATCTCACGGCGAATGACAGTCACTGTTGACATTGCTGACATTCGTGTCACCGCAGACGGAGAAACGTGTTATTACCCAAATAACCGTGTACCTAATGACACTAATTCACCGGTAAATGCGCTTGTACACATTCCTTGAATTCTTAATGCCAGTACACCTACCTTCTGGCTAGACCGAGAATACGAGTCTTCAATGTGAAATTTATACACTTATATCGGTACTTCATTTATTATGTTTGTTAATTATAAGACAACTCACGTTTGTGCAATTAATCAGTGGAAACATGCATGTTTATGAAATTCAAACATCACCAATTTGAGTGGTAAATATGGGTTCTAGCGTCGACTGCATATTTTGCTCAATCATTATGTTGTACTGCAGAACACATTCTCTCAGATAGAAGACTTGATTTGACCTAACTTTTAATTTTAAAATTTATGGTATTATAAACAGCCCTGATACAGTTAGATTAATTAAATTTAATATTCCAACTAGAATTACTCGAAGGTAAAATTTTATTCAATTGTAACAATAATTTCAGTACTAGGTCATTCAAAAAATCACTTAATATAAATAATAATAACTTACTTGTACCTAGACTTCACGCATAAGTTAATTCTTTGCAGGCATAGTAGATATGTTCAACTGCACGGAATACAAATATAAAATACTATTATTCCATACATCCTCAACAGTTATTATTAAGATATGTGTCTAGAGTATAAGTATGAATGAATGTGGGGTGTGTTTTGTATATTCGCCTCTGTTGCAAATTATTTGGAATGGTACTTACACGATGTTATTGCTGAATTTGTTCGAGAGACAAATTAAATATTTAGCTTTCTTTTTCGTGGAGGCTATCTATTCTATCTATGTATTTACTTTGATGTGTTTTGCACCTGTTTCACTATTGTAATTTGAATTTTTTAACAAAATATGTAAAAGCCCATATAGGACGTATACAATATAATATATAAATAAGTAAAACATTTTACCATAATTAGGCAGCAGCATTATTAGTAATATTTTATACTATTCTGAAACACTGATATAACAAGTGCATTCATTATTCGTGAGTACCTACCTTGTAAAGATTCGTCTTTTTAAGTAAAAGGTCATATTTTTAGTTAAATATTCCTATTTCTTCATTTACTTGATAAAGTAAATGTTTTTTTTTCATTCATAAAGACATATAAAAACTTTGCTACAAATAAGAAAATTATTCATATAAAGAGTTAGAAAAGGGCTTAACGTCTGCAAGCTTTGCAGGTAGGAGTTTGAATCTTTGAACTTGCGATCAATAAGTTCAAGTCTAGTCCAGCTCTTATATCTAACTTATTACTTATTTTGACTACGGTACTTTACATCCCGACAACCTGAACCATACAAATACATTGAACAAAATAAATATTAATTTTTTTACCTTCAAAAAGTCTTGTCTAAAAACTGGCACGGCTTACGTGTTTTTATTTATTACTTTGGCAGGAATTTACAACCCTTATTATTTTTCTATTACTTAAAGAAACCGAAGAAGTCCTGCCCGAGGGAATGGAATATTTCACATTCCTAATAAAAAATAAAAAAACAGTCATCTTTTACTGTCAGACAAAAAATTCTGATTGTTTTATTAGAAACGAATCAGGCCTAAACACAATGGAGGTAAAAGTTATACTGGAACCGGAATTTTGATTCCGGTTCTTATGTGACTTTTACGATATTTTGTCTGAAATATTTAACTGAGAAAAATGTACAAGATTATTACAATCGTCTCACAATATACGAATAAATAGACAATGTGGAAAAAAAACTTGTATATAAATTAATTTTTTTACCGAAAAAACCTAAATGCAATCATTATTATCGTAATATGTTGAATAACAAGTATAAATCTAAAAAAACAGCTTCACTACTGGGTACTCGTAGATACTCTAAATAATTAATTTTCTTTTGGTAGTATAGGATGGGGCTGGTTGAACACGGATTTGTAAATTTCAGCTTAGACTCAAAACTCTTGGACATATTTTAATTCTTACAAACTTATTAAGATTGTTACATTAATCCAACTATTTCGAAACAATTTAAAGCACTACCGGTGTGCTCTACTACATAAGATTATAGCTATAAATTTCCACGCTGAATGGGAAATGGGTAATCTTGCCTCAAATACGGGGCTAGTTGAACTGCTCTACGAGACTTATTGTACCACATGTTCTTGAATATTTATTATCAATCAAACTCATGATTTAATAAAAAACATTATTATTTAAACGAAAATTGTGGCAGTATTGTAATGACTGATCAAAAACAGCTTTTACATTATTCTTATTAAAATTGTTGCTTTGCCAAGACTGGCTGCCTCGGGTTTTTAAATGGATTTCTTTTCAAGGGTTTCTTTTCAAAAATATAGTCGTCCAATCTTTCCAAACATTTTATTCAATGTCCATATTAGATATTTCAATTTGTATTCGACGGTGCAATCGTAACTAATTTAATAAAGTGGTTCAATTGACACCACCTAGGTTTTCCTAGAAATTTTGTCTCATAACTCATATACCTACCACTAAATGAAATATATTTTTAATATTAAAATGATACTTTAATAATCACCAATTTAAAATAAACTTACCTCGGCTTAGAACCGTTATTCCTTAGTACATTTTTGTATGTGATGCCGCAACAAGAGTCCCAGCTGCTCTCAGCAGTTTGGAGCCAGTGAGACTATGGCATCCCCAATTGGGATATGTTGTGACGCTGGAGGTATATACAAGGGGAAGGAAACGGTAAAGAAGGTTGACAAGTATCGGCTATTCAGGTCTGGTCACCAAACACGGCTAAAGCCATTTCAAGCAAAGTTTAGATTCTGAATAGTGGTCTTTTACCAGGGCGATAGTGACAGTATCTACCACTCTGGAACCTGCCACAAATATAATACATATTATTTAACACAATTTAATCACATACAATTTACTCGCGCACGTTAGCATTTGAACCCGCGACCTCCGAATTCGTAGCCAAGGATCATAACCACTCAACCACGGAGAAATTCAAATTTTCAAAAAGGCAACTGACAGTCTTTTTTACTTTGGCAGAGAAAATCACACAAAATCCTCCCTGTGATTCCCCCCTTCTAGAACATGTTTAGAACTCTCCGAAAGTCTTTCGGTTCCGAAGATATGTGTGTGACCTGACAAGCCCCTTCCTTCAACTAGCCCCGCCCAACACTTCTGTTATTCTTTTAATAGATTGAAGGGATGACATAATACCTTCTTAAATTGTCATCTTGATGCCATAAAAAAGAGAAATGATATATACAAAAAATATGTTTTTTGGGCTTTGTACTTTTTATGCATATCATTGAATATACATATTTATTCATATAATTTTAAATTTACAACCTGAACATATTTATTCATATAATTTTAAATTTACAACCTGAACATATTTATTCATATAATTTTAAATTTACAACCTGAACATATTTTTGTCACTACTAGCAATAATTCCATAGATTTAAAAAAAAAACTTAAAATCGTTTACGTCGTGATACATTCATTTATTATGTTTATTTCATTGTTTATAAGTGCAGTATTAGAGTATTATTTTGAATTAAACATTTATATTGTCCTGATGATACTACATTAGTAATGAAATCAGTCAATAATATCGTACGTTATTTTCATTTATTAGGTAGAGTTAAAAATCCAAGTTTTTATTTACTTTTAAAGCAAATTCAATTTTTTTTAATAAACTGTTCGTTAGATAAGTAGAGTAGAATCATTTTAAAGCGATTATTGTTTGTGTAGTAGGATATCTGCGGGGTGAGGGGAGACTACATGCGGGTGTTTCAACTAATTCAAACCAATTTAAACCTTTATCGGTGTGCACCACCACACAAGCAAGAATCTCTTAAAAATAATTTGCCTGTACCTGTTGTTTATTAGTATTAATTTGCGTAATTAATATCCGCAAAAACTGTAGGTAAATTAATTGAATGTTGTCCGAAAACAATCCATCAATAAACCCTTACTTGATTTAACAACAAAACAGAAAGTGTTTTTGTGTTATATAAAATAGCAAAAATTCTCAAATGATGCTCTGACGTAAGAAAATTTGAACAGATTTTTCAGATCGTAATGCTGTCTGTTCCAAATTTTTCAATTGTTCCTAAGAAAAAATATTTTTGAGACTTTGGCGAAACCGGATAGTAAGTAAGAGTACTGATAAAAGGTTATTGTATCTATTTAGGTAGGTACTAATATTCAGTTTTCCCATGATTTAATAATTAAATGACATTGCACCGTGGGTTCGTTAATCCCGCCAACTCGTTTGTTCTTATTGCAAAAAATGCAACAAAATGGGCCGACTCGAAAATGGCCATTCCCTCAGCGGCAAAAGCGGAGCGGAGCAAAAAACGAGACCCACGCTTTGAAAAATAAGGAGAAAAAAAAACGAGCAAAGCTCAGTCGTGACCTCTGACGATTGGAGATATTTCAGAATCATGTCACCGCCTGAGGCACATTCACAGGAGAGCCTTAATAATATTTCATTTATTTATTTATTAACTTCTGGTAAGATGTAGGAGTTTCCCGCGCGCAAAGGGTTAACTGCTTAAGTTATTATTATTGTTTAAAAAATAAACGTTTTTTTGTTTCTCGTGGGCTTAAAATATTTGAGGAATTCTTCTACCGATATCTCAATCCATGTTAATTTGAATAACACGGACAATGGAAGTTTGAAGAAAGACACATGCATAACAGTATTTCAAAATCTAATAAATAACATTATATATTTAACAGAATTTTGATCAACAACTGAAATGGACCGAGAATCACCATTTGACAGAGATTGTCCAAATATTTAAAAAAAATGGAACCGGTCATTGATTTGGCAGTTATCAAATATTGTGGAATTCAAATACCGCAACCCTAAGTAAAATAATAGTATTTTTGTTTGTTTAAATAACTGTGGATAAATCCAAGTGGAGTAGATTTTTTTTATTTACTTAATCCTCCCGTAAATTTGTTTTTATTTTTCACTGAACGACTAAAAATACACGTGCATTTTAAAAAGTTTTAGTCCTGAGAAAATTGCTTTTTAGGTAGGTACATAGATACTTTATTACCTACATTCCTACATACATTGAACTGCGGTAAGAGCAAAAGTTCTCTGATGGTCTAATATGGTATCTGATGGTCAACTCACAAGAAATTTTCTTAAATGATAAAGCGAAACGTCGTAATTATTTTATTTTTAAATCCGCCTAGTAAACCACGAGATAGCCCGCCCAAAGACGTTATCTGAATCAAAAAATGGCATATCACATTATATATTTAGAAAGAAAATAGCATTTTACGTTTTCAAATTTTGTGAAAAATGCAGCAATCTTTTGAAAAAGTAAGAGAGAAATGTTAGTTTTATTTATGATTTTAGAATCAAAAGGTTGCATATCTATTAAATTGCTACATGTTTCAGTTTTTTTTTTAAATGTTGTAGTAGAGACTTAATAAATATAAATAGGATATAAACGTTTTTATTTCTGCTCCGTATGTGCTCCTGCGTAGTTACTTAGTATCTATTAGCTATCTAGATGTCTACCTACTTTTAATGACTCGACATTATAAATATGGCATGTTCTAGCGTTATTATTGTTATACATTTCGTAACATTATTTATAATAGTGGCAATACATATCATATTTCACAATAGCGCATTTACCTATTTTAAAAGTAAACCTACCTATCAAAGCACGCAAGAGAATGGAGTCAAGAATAACGGGTGGAAATACAGCGGCCTTCAAACTATATAACTTAACACTCAAATATAAAAAAGTGCTGTCAAATAATCATCGGATCACACAGAATATTATTTCGAACGGTTCTTTAAATCAGTCCGAAGAACTATCTAGAAATTCGCCCACGACCGGTCACGAACTCGGATGACCGTTCCGGATAAGACAAATTTTAAGTTCAGCGTTTGATTATATAAACGAATGAGTCAAAAGGTTGATTCGGTTTGCGGGGTATAGATTAAGGGGTAAATGTAAATGCTTAGACTTTTGCAATAATGTGTCGGTTGACATTTTTCAATTTAATGTTAAATAGCTAAGTTCATTAAATTTGTATTTCTAAGCAGGGTTAGAATACGAGCAGTTAATAATTTTTCGATTGGTCTAAGCGTTTTTATAAGTTAAATTCTTATTATTGAAGATTGGAAACACAGAAGATACATATTTACTATATCATATCAACAGATGTCATTGATATAGGTAACAGCTTCATCGACTGCAATACATTTAAACATGTATGATCTGCAAGTTTTTTTTATTTTCTGGTGGTTCTCAAGGGCGAAAGTATTTGGTAATTTCGTTAGCTGGTCGATGTCGACACATACGAGGTTTGTTAAAAAGAAAAAGTGAATTCAGAATTTTTTCGAAAAGTATTTATTTATTCATCAATATCCATTTTCTCCCCTTCAAAGTAATGTCCCTCAGATATAATGCACTTATGCCAGCGCTTCTTCCAATCCTCGAAGCACTTCTGGAATGCGCTTTTCGGTATGGCCATCAGCTCGTTCTTCGATTCTGACTTTATCTCATCAATTGTAGCAAAACGCTTTCCCTTCATTGGTCTCTTCAGTTTCGGGAATAGTAAAAAATTGCATGGAGCCAAATCTGGTGAATACGGTGGTTGAGGCATGATTACGGTGATGTTTTTGGCCAAATAATCACGAACAAGCATTGATGTGTGAGCTGGTGCATTATCGTGATGCAAAATCCATGATTTGTTTTTCCACAATTCCGATCGTTTGAGCCGTATTGCTTCACGCAAACGTTGCATAACTTCCTTATAGTATTTCTTATTAACCGTACGACCTGTTGGCAAGAACTAATGATGCACCACGCCATTGTAATCGAAGAAAACAGTGAGCAAAACCTTCACATTTGATCGAACTTGGCGTGCTTTTTTCGGTCTCGGCTTTTCTGGCCGCTTCCATTGGGATGACTGGGCCTTGGTTTCGACATCATAACCATATACTCACGTTTCATCACCAGTAATGACCCTTTTGAGCAAATCTGGATCGTCGTTGACGTCATTCAACAACTCCTGAGCGATAGTAATGCGACGTTGCTTTTGCTCAAAATTTAGCAATTTCGGAACAAACTTCGCTGCCACACGTTTCATGCCCAAAACATCTGAGAGAATTGTATGGCATGAGCCGATTGATATGCCAACATCCTCCGCAACTTCCTTAATAGTGATTCGACGATTTTCCAAAACGATTTTCTTCACTGTTTCGATGTTTTCTTCGTTTGTTGACGTGGTTGCAACTCCAGGACGCTCAACGCCATTAACATCTTCTCGGCCTTCTGTAAAGCGCTTGAACCACTTATAAACACTTTTTTGAGACAAAGTAGACTCGCCGAATGCCACAGTCAATATTTTAAGTGCGTTTATTCCATTTTTAACGCAAAATTTAATACATATTCTTTGATCCATTTTTTTCAAAAGTAAAAAAACGAAGAACACATAAAAACGTGACTAACCTTTCCAGTTGTCAAAAACAAACAACTAATCCAAAATGGCTGATAATTCTAATATATGATAAACATATGTGTACCAACATAACAAAAAAAAATCGATTATCGAATGTCACAGCCCGCGAAAATTCAAAATTCACCTTTTCTTTTGAACAAACTCGTATAACGTTCAGGATCGAGACCGATTACTACATCCGGTACCTACTTTACTTGACCCATTTTTCAGTACAAGTTATGGTAAAATTTTTATCTGTTGACCCGTTTTGCTGGTAAATTCTAAATGCTGATAATTACCAAAAACAACGGAAAATCTTGTCATGTCCACAATTCGCTACAAAGCTTGACGGACGTTCTTCCCAACCCTACTGAGGAACTGTTGAGCCGAATTTTTGTCTCAACACTGATCAAATGCACATATAAGCTCTTCTCTTAATTTGCGATCAATTTAGGATATTGATTTTTGTGGAGTAAGTTCCACTCAACAGAGGACTAGTTATAAAAAGTGTCAACCGGGTGAACAAATGTCAGTGAAATGTCAAACGTTATTATTGGTTCGGTATCTATTTATCGCGATTCAAACATTGAATGACCAAGATTTTTTTTTTCTGTTTTCGAATGTCAAAACATGTTTGACAACCTAAATTTACTAATTATAAGCCACGTTTTGTCTTGTTTTTCTCGAAAGAGAAACGTCATATTTAACGCAATGAAAGTGGGCGGGCACTTTTTTTTATATTCTATGAAAGTGGGAGGGCACTATTTTATAGTCTACGAAACTGGGCGGGAATCTCCATAGACAATTAAGGATAAAAATGCTTGGAAACAGGCAAACAGAGCGAATGCTCAACAAAACACTTTGCTGATAGGTGCCTAAGATTGGTCATTCTAAAAGTTGGGAAGAACGACCGTAAAGTCAAATATTGACAACCTGTTTAGTTCAATGTTCAAATATAAAGATACCTACATAATATTTACCTACTATTTATATGATTTTATCTTGTGAATATTTGAAGAATATAGACATAATTAATAGTCATATACTATTTCCAATGACCTAATACGAGTATGTTTTGAATCTTTAAATATTTCCAATAACAATACAAGTGCAAGCACGAAAAACATGAAAAGCGTAACATTTCTTACTTCTAGTTGACTTGTGCCACCACCCCGACTGATTGGTTTTCCCGGTAGGCAAGTATGTACCTACCATAAAATAAAGTAAAAAGTTCGCTCAAGAAGCGCTGCTCGCCGTTACGGTTCTCAGATAAAATAAATTGATCGCCATAAGATGGTGAGAACTTGGACAAGTGAAAACATTGCGCCAGATCATTAATCACATCTCTTGCCTCCGGTGTTGGTCTCACGTGAACAGAGATGGTAACTGGTAACACGATGGTAGAGGCGATCAAAAGCTTAGGAGTCTGTGAGAAGCTCTCATCAACCTATTGCTTTATTTTCGTATTAGACACATCGCTGAGCTCGGCTTAGTATCGAGAACTTTTTTGAGGAGGTTAGAAATTAACAACGGGTGTTTTTGTCTCATTTCTGCTCACTTGTTATTACGTACTACATGAAAAACTAGATTTTCCTAAACACACCTACATATGCATCCCAATTTTCAAATACAAAAACAGTATAATGTATCGATAACTTTAATTCAAGCCATGTTCCAGGTTGGCAGGTGTAGATACTCTCAGTATCACCATTGTGAAAGACTTCCAATGGGAATCGAAATGGTTTAAGCTGTATTTGGTTACTACGTCTGAATAGCCGGGTACTTTCTAACCTTTCCCTTTCCCATCTCCTTCCCTACCCCACTCAATTTAGCCTCACAATACACCCTAATTGGGGATATCTGATTCTCTGTGGCTCCGGATAATCGGGAGCAGTTGAGACTTTTGTACGGTACCCACAGAAAAAAAGGAATAAAACTGATCATTGCAAAAAATTGCAAAAGGAGAGTTTTCCATGCATACCTTAAAGGACCTTAAAAATAGAACGTGATTTCTTCAGAACTATGTGATAGGACATTTCAGTTGACCCGTTAACCGTGGGAATATTTTTCTCAGATCTCTATTCAGTTGACCATCTGTAAGGGGTTAGCCTATTATAAAGGTATCTTCAGAAGTATTAATAACACAGTTTTTTTGACCGCATCGTATAGCCCTGAGCGGTCAATAAGTATAATATATACTTGATGCTCATACTTTTACTCTCTGCTCCTAACTACAATAGAGATCCGTCCCCAGTACCCACTCAGCACAAAAAACTGAAGAAAAAAACTTACACTTCATAAAAAAATACTTCTAATTTAACAAACACCATATTTTTTTAAGGAATAGTTTGGCTTTTTTAGCTGCGTGGCCTATTTTTACATGTCATTATTTTGTGAGACTTATTTGATAATGCTAATGCCCGGCCATATTACGGCCTGTTTCTCACGGTACACCCCCTTAAAATGGCGCCGTTAGTAAATTTGTATAAACACAAATAAATGCGTATAAATAATAATATACAGTCCGAATGCAACGATCGGGATGGTCCAGGTCGATTTAACACATTGGTGGCTCGTGGTAGATTATTGGTTTCAACTTATTCTACCAACTTTCTTACTTAAATATATTACATTTTATAAAAGATTCTACACATAAATATATTTCACTTAAATATATTTATTTCTTCTATAAATGAAAACTAACTAACTAACTAACTAACTAACCATCACGCCGTTTCCCCGCAGGGGTAGGCAGAGAGGACGGACCGCCAAACAACTCGATCTTGGCATACACTTCTTGCTTCATTCACATTCATACATCGTCTCATACATTCTCTTCTATTATTCCGACTTCTGACATGGCCCGACTCAAGTATTTGATTCACTTGATCGTGCCATGTCTTCCTCGGACGTCCCCGGCTTCTTCTTCCATTCACATTCGCGTCATACATTCTTCTTACACTCCTTTCTTCGTTCATTCGCTCCACATGCCCAAACCATCTAAGCGTCCCTTTCTTAATCTTACTCATTACGCTTACATCAGCCTTGCATTCTTTACGAATTTCAATATTTTTCACACGATCATACATGGTTTTACCACACATTCGCCTCAGAGATCTCATTTCTACGGCATTCAGTTTACTTTCATCCTTCTTCTGCCATTTCCATGCCTCACTGCCATACATCAGGGTGGGTATCAGCACTCCATTGTGGACTGCTAGCTTCGCTTCTTTGGACAACTTTTTGTTAGCGCCAACCGCGTTCAGTCCTCCATTAATGGAGTTTCCTGCATTCACCCTTCTTTCAATATCCCTATCAGTCTTTCCATCTCTCGTAAACATACTTCCCAAATATACAAACTCATCGACCTGCTCCAAGTATTCGTCATTCATAACTATATTGCACACTGTTTTCGCACTCTCTCTTTCAAACACCATGACTTTAGACTTGCCTTCATTCATCATTAGCTCGTTCTTCATGCATACTTCATTCATCCTAGATACAAGGGACTGTACATCTTCCATACTGTTAGCAATCAGCACCGCATCATCGGCATACAACAGGCAACATACTTTCAGATTACTCATTAAATGAAAAATAAATAAATGAAAAATAATAAAAATAATTTCTTATTTAAATATAGTTATATAAATTTTAATTAAATTACTTACATACTTTCATCAATTACCATAAACTTTTTTTTATGTTTGTAATTTGTCTATTCTTACATTTTTACTATTTGCTTATACTTGTCATTCTTTTTAGGATACTATTTATCAGAGGCGTGGAGTTCATAAAGGCCAACCCTAAGAAAAATTAACCATGGAAAGAAAGTTAAAAATGTAACAAATTTCTAACCGAAATGCGCTTTTTCCATTCATTTGGCAAGGAACTTGTAAGCTCATTTATTCAGTCAGCCACAACAACCTGTGTAACATGATAATAAAATTGCAATTTTCAAATAACCTATGCACATTCATACCCAAATTGCACACATCCTACCTTTCGTCATAGGGCAATGGACGACACTACTGTTTATCCTGATCAGGAAAGCTTTGATTCTGAATCATGTAGATATTTATGTATTAAAAACAGTGCATAAAATACTTCTTATTATGGATATACTCGTATGTATTAATTCGTATGAAACAGACAGCATCTATTTTTTTAAACAAATTTTTAACTGTCCAACCAGGAAGATTTTTACCCTTATTATGATAATCAAGTAAACGATATTCACATTATTAGTTCGCTTACAATGAATAACAAATAGTAAATAAATAAATACAACCAATCCTTTCAAATACCTGTCCGTGCTGAAAGAATAGTGAATTTTGGGGACCAAATCAGTTAATCCATTGTTAAACCGATCTCTAAATAGGATTGAAGAAAACGTATTGGAACGTAATATAACGAATTAATATAGAGTCATCATTGTTAAATTCATTTTCTAATGCGATTATTATAAATTTAAGATCTGCCCCATAAATGTGTCTTTCGACTACAGTTTAGTCCTTTTCATAGAGCTAAAATAGAATTTATTTAAAATTATAATCTACATATATAAAAAGCAATGAAAGTTTGTCTGTTTATTTGTCCCCGATGTTCTCGAAAATCACTTAACCGGTTTCACTGAAAATAGCACAGTTTGTTTGTATCGGTGTCGGGAAGGTTTAGGAAGTAGTTTTAATAAAATACAACATGTAAAACTGTCGCCATAACGTTTTAAAATTAGTATAAAAAACATTGAATCCGACATGTTTTATTTAGGTTAGCCCATAGATATAACACTCTGTCTAGCTACAGATTGCATATTCAGAAGAAGAAGGTTTTTTTTAGTAGAGTATTTCCAAAATGTAAAACACAAGTAGGTACCAACATAAGGACTCTATTATTTAGATATGTTTTGAAAAAATAAACGTTTGAAAAGAAATAAAATTCTCAAATAGTTTCTTTGTTTAGAGATAGTTACTCAAATCAATTATGGCACCCTAATGACAAGCAACAATTCACAATATCTTAACATTATATAAACCCGAGCAAGGCCGGGTACACATCAGCTAATTAAATATAAAAAAGAGACCCGCTTCTACAACTTATTTTATTTTCTTCTGTTCCGTAATTTCCTAGTTTTCGTGAAAATTTCCAAATTGCATATCAAAACGTTTCTTAAGTTTAGTTCGTTCGTTCTTAGCAGAAAATAAGAAAGTATTATATACTTTTTCTAGTTGAAATATTTGTAACGTTCCCACTCCACGCCACTGTAATGAAATGATCGCAGATTCCGATCATTATAAGAGAGGTATAGGCGACGTTTATGAATCATATCATTACCGCACCGGACCGATCAAACGGTGGGGCGCGGCGTTTCCCAACCAAAGGGGAAATCGCACCTAATAAGGCCGTGAGATTTATTAGTTTTGATTATTGTCGGGCCAAGATGTCGCGTAAACATTCTACTAATATAATGGATGACTCTGGAATATAGAAAGAAGATTATTATTGGTTGTCTGATGCGCGGTGTCGGCCTGCGATTTTTTCGCAATAGTGCGATTATTAGAGATGTTAAAAAAATAATAATTTAATTTTTACATACAAATACAACCGGTTTACAAATAGACAAATTTTAAATTATGGAAATCAGAAAAAGTTTTAATAGTCGATTAAATATATTCAGTAATATATATTTTTTAATTGCTCCCCTTGAATTTATTTTCACATTAATATTAATAATATTTTTTTTTAAAAACCTTTTTTATAATTTTTTTATTCAAAGTTTTATAATATTATTTTATTAATTACATAAATATTTTAATCAATTTTTGTTTATGTTTATCATTTGTCTACTCGTATACTTGATATTATTATTTTTTTGTATTATTGATATTATTATGTCATGATGAGGAAAGCTTCGCTTACGAAACATGTTGATGTATATATTAATAAAGGGGTGATTACAAAGTAATTTTTAATTCATTTATTAATAATGACGCCACAAAGTGAATACGAATCATTTGACGGAATTGTTGAAAAAAAAAACTTTATTATAAAGCTAGTTCACTCTTAAAAAATGTTTTTATAAATGTGGTAATCCCTACCTCAATTTTTTTTGTTTACTTTTCATGACCATAAAAAGAATTTTTGAAACCGCAATATTATTGTTAATTTCAATGTAGGAGCTAAATGTTTTTACCCAAAACCGTGATTCACCCCACAAAGCATTTTTTTCTTTATTTTCGCCATAAACATATACCTATTGCGAGAACAGTAAAGGAAATAAATTCTTGCCTTAGCACACTGAAGAGATAAACAGATGAAAAAGTTCTGTGGCAATTTCTTTGTGCTAGAAATATGGTAAATTTTGTCTTACTTCAGGTGAAATAAAACAAATATTTTTTAAAACTGAAATTAGCTCGTCTGGGGCGTAGGAGTCGAATTACATTATATAAATTGGTTTCATCAGTTTTCTTCCTAGTCGTTGCAGATAAAATTGATCACACTTCAATTACTATTAATTTTTCTATGCCGCGACAAAATACAGTTGATTTTTTAAAGCTCTTAAATCCATACCTACACCTATATTTTTGTTGTTTTTGTATAATTGGTACCTGGAAGGTAGTTTTAGTAAAATCTTTGCTCGATAATCTTTGGATAGTTAGATACCTATCCCTAAAAAAATCAGATCTTGTGGATTCAGATCTTACCATCCGCGTCCATTAGACAGAAGTATGTCCTAATGATACGGTACCGGGTACATGTTGATGGTATATTGCCGTGTAATGGCGATGTTTATCTACCGGCCCCTGGTGCAATAGTAGTCATTCGGTTCGGACGTAATGGCTCGGATCTAGGCTCGGGGCAGGGGCGGACTAGACCGAGTCAAAACGGATTAAAAAATGATTGAACCTGTTCTTCAATAGAATTACTGTAGAAATCATATTTTTTGAAATTTTCGTAAGTAAATTTACGGTACACAACATATTCCCAAAGGCCCTTTCTTTCTTAAATTTACTTGAGCAATTAGAAATTAATAAACAAGTTAATGATCCCAATATAACGCTAATTGATAAAGGAAGAAAAATGATTTATTCCCCACTTTTAAGTATATTCACGAAACCAGAACAATACGAACGAATGAAGAGAGGGGTGTAAGGAGAATATATGACGCGAATGTGAATGGAATAAGAAACCAGGGACGTCCGAGGAAGACATGGCACGATCAATTAAATCAAATACTCGAGTCGGGCCATGTCAGAAGTCGGAATAACAGAAGAGAATGTATGAGGCGTTGTATGAATGTGAATGAAGCAAAAAGTGTATGCCAAGTCGAGTTGTTTGGCGGTCGGTCCTCTCTGCCTACCCCTGCGGGAAACGGCGTAATGGTTAGTTAGTTAGTTAGTCAGAACAATATAATTCCTTCAAATAATGCACTGAGTTACCAAGCGCATTAAATTCATTGCCTTAAATAGCATTCTCGTAATAATCAATCTCAATTAACAAAACTCCTTATGCCGGAAAACAGCTTTCAACTGTAGGTACCTCACAGAATAGGGATTGTTTTTAATCATCAAAACTATTTTCAAAGTAAATCGGTTTTACCGGTAATAAATCATTTTAAAAACCGTACAAATTAAAATTGGCTGGTAGTAAATAAAACTATATAAATAAGTCGTCGCAATCTGACCTAACCAGAGGTAGAAAATGGCTTTGAATGCTGAAACAGCTGTAAATATAATTAAAAACTGAAATACCTACAGAACTTAAGAATAACGGTATTAAATTTGATTTACTTCAAACAGTATTAAAAAAATGGGGTTTCACCAATTAAACACTATAACAATGTATAATAATTTGATAACGTCTTACTTAATTGTATGTATATTACAGTCAATTACTTCATTACCTATACATAGTTTGTATATATATATGTACTGAATAAAATACATTTAATATATTATTAACTATTTTCTGCGTCTTCTTCGGGCTGCATCCATGAGTTTCGTCGTCGGCTCATAAAACTGAGTGATACATAACTCAATATTATCAGTATTACTCAATAATATTATCTTTTATAAGTACTCAATTTTAAAAGCATTTTTTTCCATTATATTACCATTATATGTCAATACTAGCTTTTTCCGCTTCTATTTTTGTATAATAACACTTGATATGAACTAAACTTGTTAATTTGACTGTCTTAAAACGGGATTTGTTCCCAATTGAGCAGTCAAAGCTTTCTTACATGTTGATGTTAAATAATGTGTGTTTCAAATTAATAATAAATAAATATAATGTAGTGTTAAGTAAGAATGAAGTGTATCGTAAAGTATTTGTATCTAACATTATTTCGTTAACTCCTCACTATGAGAACCTTCGCCGAGGTGTTCAAGTTTTTTGATATATTTTATATACAATATGTTATGTAATTGTATAATGATATAATTTTTTTTCTCTGTACAAAATCTTGTTTATTTTCGATGTGACGGGCCCAAATCGACCCACTAAATAGTACCTGGTTACCCGTAGTTCATTAAACTAAAAAAACTGCAACAAAACTCATTTTATCAAACAAAATGGAAATCACGGGGATAAAACAAAACCAGAAATAACCATGTGTTTAAATAAAAGCTGACACAATAGACGTTTTATATAATAAACCCATTGATTCAGTAAAAAAGCACAATGTAATCCGCCCTCCAATAGGTAATAAACCAACCCGAAAGCAGTTTTAAATATAATTGTAAAGGCGTTTCGTTAGCAATAAAGCAAATTTTAAGTCATAGGTGTACAATATTAGAAAGCAATGGGACTCACTCTTGACATAGATACTACATATACCATAGATTTAGTTTTGAATGTGCCAATCTGAAGATGCCTGTGATAGGGTGAAACCGATCTGGTCGAAAAAAATAAAAAGTTAAAAAAATATATATTAAAACGGAATTGCACCATGAATTGATATTTTCAAAATAAGATATGACACGTATATTATGTTAATATAACGTAAATGTAAAACATTACTACATACCAATGAGATGGATATTTAGACCTATAACATGAGTCTCTTTAAGGTTCAGGTTCAATCCATCGTTTCCTAAAAAAATACCATTACCCAACCCTGAAAAAGCGATAAAAAAAACGCACACAAAAATACCTGTGCGACTGTAAATGTTCGAGCTGTTTTGGATTTAGTGCCATCTTCATCTGCATAATGTTGTTCCTTTTTTTGTCGCCATCTCTCCTCCGGTGTCTTGGGCCAATCCGGTCCGCCCCTGTCCCCAGTAACCGCGGTTCTCCGCTCTCCGCTCTCCGGCTCGGCCGTGTGTGACCCTGCCTGAGCGCCTGTGCCTGAGGAAAGGAATGACTTATTCCCGAGAAGAATGTTAATTCACATTATCCGGAGTTTCCCACAGTTTGGTCGCGCGACCGACCTGTGATATGTTGTGCCAACCAATTATAGTCTCCTAGTCCTATAACTCGTCGTAGTAGGCACTACTAACGCAAATAAATAATTCTTTAGCGTGGTTAGTTGTTATTTTTATCACAACGCGGCGCCACAAATTTGCGCATTCAGTGAATTTAAATGCGTCAGATTTAATATTTTCTAAATTCTTTAATACATCAAAAGATCGCAGCTGAAATTGCTTGAAGAAAAATAAGGTGGCATTTTTAAACACAAATTAACCTTTAAATTATTTCAGTACTAATTTCAGGATGCAGTAAACAAAAAGTTTTCTTGAAAAACAATCAGACTTTAAAATTGTTTTTTTATTCATAGAATTGCATTAAAAAGCTTAAGGTAAATTTTTCTCTGGATTTATTTATTTACGTTCTACATTTTAAATGAAAATTATACAATCTAGTTGTGTTAACTATTTGTTGTAGTAATAATGGTAGAGTAAGTACGTGGTATTAATTTATTAAATTAGTTCCAAACATAACGCTAAGTTAAACAAGTGTAAAATTTAAAAAAAAAATTTAAAAGTACGTATATTCACTATGAAGTTATAAAGTTGTATATTTCAGCAAATTATTTATAAGAGTTCATTTCATCAATAATACGGAATGTCCAAATGTGTTAACATTCCCAAATAAAATATATATTTTTAAATTCTATTACCAAAAATATGTAGTCGATTTATTAGTGTATAAGCCTGATTATTTGTTTTTAAATTATCGCAGAAAGGGGGAGCATTTTGTCCCGATTTAAGGTATTAGAGTTTTTAATTACGAATGTATAATAATATTCTGAACGACTAAAATGTTTTCATAATGCCAAAAAATGTTTAAGGAAATATTATTATTAGGTACAAAATCTAAAAATCACTTATACAAAAATCAATTTTAGTGATCCTAAAGAAGCATATATTATTAATGGCAATGTAGATAAAAACACGCGTGTGGTAATGTTCAACTGATTCTTCTGAAATAACTTGAGAAGGTGTAATTCGAGCTAGAACTTTAACGTAGCGATCGCTCAGTTTGGTTGGTATAGAATGCCGCAAATCACCCTTAATTTGAAAAACAAGTTACTTAATTCATTCGGTTAGTCGAATAAAATATTCACACAAATTTGCAGACACAATGAATTAGATTAGGAACTTCAGGAAATGGCATGCATGAGAAAAGTAGTCGTGCCAACTTGCAGAACACAGAGCAGGAACAAAGTGCAGAACGGCCGATGGCAATCTGCAGCGAAAGCAGAAGGGAGCCTTACATTTTAATACGTGATGCATCGCGTGCTGCACAGTGGGCGGGGCAATACTACATCATCCGAAACAAATTTGAATACAAAATGCGCGGTAGTCGATTGTTTTCATATAAACGAGCACATAGCGCTCAAATTCGTGTGTGGCTACCCTTCATGCACGGAGGCAATTGAACTTAATCAAACTCGGAATCTCTCCCCGTCTCGTTCTACGTGTAGCAGTCTGCGTAGCGCCATCCCGCTTGGCCGGAAACTCTGGAAATTTCCACGGGGTGGGAGTAACCGGGGAGCCAATCGCGCGCGTATCACGGTAGTCGCGTGGTCCAAGCCAATTTGGGCCGAAACAGCGTTTCGTTCTTCTGACAGTCGGATAGATACCGAATTCGGATGGGCGGTGAAATGGTTGAATTGTTGGGGTTTTTATAAAGCTGTACAGAAGTAGGTACAGTTTGACATGAATAACTTTTGAAGTTAGTGGCATTGACACCATAGACATAGAAACCAGTACAAAATTACACTCTCAAATTAAGCTTTACTTGAAAGAGCGGATTTTTATCTCTATTCTAACTTATTTTAAAGCTAAGATTTTTTTTATTATAACATTCAAATGAGTAAAATCATTAATTGTACACCATCAGCATAAATTAATTAAAACACCGCAATATCAGTTGTCAACGACACAACTTAAACTGCCAACATTAAACTGGTAAGATCAATTCTGTAGTACAAAATTATATCTCAGCACATTAATAATCCTATATATAATACAAATGGATTAAAGCACACTAACAATACTCGTCTTAATTTTAATGAAGGATTAATGGTTAATAAACATACAAACAAATTTGGACAAAGAACTTTAGATCAAATGATTCCTAGCTGTATAAATATGTTACCCGCTGAAGTAAAAAAAAAACAAAACCAAAATATATTTATTAGATGTTCTCGAAAATCACTGGACCGGTTTCACTGAAAATAGTACAGTATATTCTTATTAGTAACTAAAAAGCAGTTTCAATTAAATCCAATATGTAAAACTGTTGCTATAACGTTTTAAAATTAGAATGAAAAACATTGAACCCGCCATGTTTTATTTAGGTTAGCCCATAGATATAACACTCTGGTTAGCCACAGATTGCATATTCAAAAGAAGGTTTTTTTGGGAACTGTTTTTCAAAATGTAAAACACAAGAGGTACCTACAGACGAACTCTATTATTTAGATTTGTTTTGAAAAAATAAAGGTTTGGAATGAAATAAAATTGTCAAATAGTTTCTTTGTTTAGAAATAGATACTTTCGTTGTCAAATCAATTATGGCACCCAAATAACAAGCAAGAATTCACAACTTCATAACTTTATATAAACCCGAGCAAGGCCGGGTACACTAGCTGGTTACATCAGCTAGTATTTGATAAAATCGATCTTGGCATTGTTTTCGATTCTAATTTTATTTTTCAAATAATCATTTCAATAACTAATTAAGGTTTAAAAATGCTTGGCTTCATTCTTCGAAATGTCAGAGACTTCAGAAATATTTCATCACTAACATTATTATACTCTTAGTCCGTAGTCAAGTTCAATACAATTCTTCTATATGGTCTCCTCATCATAAAATCCCTCAGATTTCATTGAAAAAGTTTTACATAAATCTCTTCCATAAACTCAGATTACCTATTTAAATTGTAAATTACAATTACTTTAAATTTAATATTCCAACTAGAACTACTCGATTTCAAATTTTATTCAATTGTAACAATAATTTCACATCTGAGTAATTAAAAAAAAAAATTGTACCTGGACTTCACGCAAAAGGTAATACTTTTTTATACATGGTAGATATGTTCAACTGTACAGAATACAAATACAAAACGACGATTATTGCATACATCCTCAACAATAATTATTAAAAATATTCAGCCCAACTCCTCGGAAAGTTACATCCGGATGAAGCTTCTATGGCATTTATGGAAGGTTATTTTGAAGAAGCTCAGGTATTCGATGGATCTTATCTTATTATTAATTCATTAATGTGTATTCGGCGATGCGGGTTAAGAGATGCGTTCGAAAATGAAGGGAATCCTAGATACATTAGATCACCATACTAGGCGGCTGCCTGTTTCATGGTGACCAATGGAGTATAGTTACTTTGTATGAAGTCTAGTGTAAACATATGGATTTATTATATTAATTATATTAACATGACAATTGGAAAAATTATAAAAGAAAGTAGAAGATAGAAAGGAGAAAAAGACATGCGTAAGGATTAGATCACAAATATATTTAATTAGTTTTTTTTATATGTGCAAGCATGCACACATGTGCACATAGGTGCACACATACATACACATGCAAACACATACGCATATAATATAGACATATATGTACGCATATATATATATATATATATGTACGTATATATACAATTATGTATACACACATACACACAGCCTTATGTATGCATACATATACACACACATACACATGAACGTACAAATGAACATACACATATATATACCCACACACCTAAACACATATACACCTCATCTAAATACGAGAAATAGGCTACTAACACTATCACAATCACTCATTAAAAAGTCCCCAAGCGACTCCTTAAAACTGTCGTATTTAGTTATTGCCTATATTTCAATTGTTAAATTATTGAAGATTTTAGGAGCAAGGAAATTAAACTGTGACTGTGGCATTGATGTTTTTGTTGGTCGAATAATATAATTGGATTGGTTGGAATATTTAGTATTGTAGTTTAATTTTTGTAGTTTTTTTTACATATTTGAATTTAAAATAGGAGGATATGTGTTTGATATATAAGGATTTTATATTGAGTACTTTGGGGTGAATATAGTGTTGAGTTAATAAATATATTGAAAACTTTGCTAGCTGAAAAAAGCTATTTGTATTAGATAATAAGGAAATATTATTTTATGTGCGATTTATCGTTGCCGTTTATTTATTTTTTTTTTTTTATGTTTTTGTAGAAATATTTTTAAGTTTGTTACGTATGTTTTTATTTTATATAGATATAAATTATAACGTTAACTGTAAATTTTAAGTTTTGAATAATAAGCTTCTTTTGTAAAATGTTAATAAAATAAACAAAACAAAAACGTAAATAAACCAAAAAAACTCGTCCCAATACCATATTCATCGGGACTTTTGAATAAGTTTTCAATGTCAAAAGTTCATAAATACCAAAACATTGAGAATGGTATTTCGTAGAGACTTCTCCATAATTTGTTGGATTGGTTTCGTTAGGTATCATGATGACATAGAAGATTGAGTTTAAAGAAACCTAATTAAAAATATTTTTACAGCTGTATGATAAAAAACATGGCATTAGTTCCCCCACTGGCAACCTCCAAAGTTAAGTGTGTCAAGCTGTACTTTTACGAAATACGATAGAACAGTAGGTACCTGCATAACTCCTGTTACTGGATGCATATTGCCATGCACTCGCATAACGATCTGCGGGTGCAGCCGGCGAGATTCAAAGACATTTGTAATTAAAATTACCTGCAGTCGATAGTAAAATCCTTAATTGGAAATGTAGCCTTTTCTATTGTTTTATTACCCGTTTTCGTATGAACGCTATTACAACCGACCAGCGAATGCATGCACTAGCGAGTGTATACTGGAATGTGGCAAAAAACCAGATGCATAAACCCACTTGCCTACTTGTTTTCCGTAGATACTATAGCTAGTAAGTATCTACAAACATACATAGCATTACCTCCGAGGTATATTTTTAAAATATAAACACCATTTCATAATATTTTCAACGCACCTCATCCGACATTTAATGTTTAATTGTAATTATCTTGAATCATACAAATATACTCGATTCTCTATTGTTACCGCTTTATTTGAGAGTATAGTAAACTAGTTGAGAGTATAGCAATGCACACAATCCCACTTCTTCAGCGCGGAATTGATTTGTCTTTTACATACATTTTTTTTAAATGTCAATAGCTCCGTCCTGACACCGCAAGGCATGTGACGCATGACCTAGAAAACTGATGCAGTGCACATGTTATATTTATCTGTAGCAAAGAAGAAAAAAACTTTGAATAATTTTCGCTGGATGTTATAAATGCATAAAATAAAACTAATTTAATTAAATAAATAAATATAAATATTGTCCACGTTGTTTTTCGGAGATATTCGCGTTATTTTTACCAAACTCATGTTATTTCTTGGTACATTTGGGAGAAAGCGGTATTATTTTTCATCAAAAGTGATGGCGTTTTAATATTCTTTTTCGATTTAGTAAATGCGAAAATTTCAGGTCTCTGTTAATAGAATTATTGAATAGATATACAGAAAGTCATCTTATTTGATATGTTTCATCATTGAATTTATCAGCATACTCGTATGTGATCGAGGTGATTTTTCACAAAAACACCACTATTATACATTGTACAATTATTATCATTATTATGTATGTATTAAATGAGGTAATTTTTTAAATGTTTTATTTTGGGCAACCTAATATTTGTAATATTTTTCACGACGAGACTTATTTTTTTTTTATCTTTCAGGGAGAAAATATTTAATCAAAAATATTTGGCACACCTTTCCTCATTATATTTGTCTCGTTTGGTTTACTATTATAAGAGACAGTTGGCTTGGAGTAAATACAAATGTGGCAATTTCTCAATGTGACAAATGATTCACATTTTCCAAAGCACCATTTGGCGTCTTATGCCCGTTGTTTAGTGGCCCCCAGCCCACTGCATAATAATATTTATTACTTGCAAGTGGTTGGGTTCTGAAATTTAATCAACTGGAACTTACACTTCCCAGATGCAATATTTGAGATACGAACCACACAAGCTGTACAAAATCTATTTCTGGTCTACAACACAAAATCATCCATTTTATATTTGTACTAAAAAAAAAAAAACCATTTTATTGAACGTAGCGTATTATTCAACGTAACAAAAAAAATGTAACAAACAAAAGATGAAGCAAAAGAGATTTTTTTTTCGATAAACTACTTTTAGTATTAGGAACGACTTATTGAAGTTTCTAAACCTCTTCGTAATATTTAATTATTGAAAAAGATAATATAATTATTTTCATAAGACGCAATTACTTTGTGGTTTGACATCGTATTAAATAAAACGAACACTTTGTTACAAACCACTGATTTATTGTATTTTTACACCAACCGGTTTCGCTTAGATCAAGCTTCGTCGGGGCAAATATAATAACTAAAGAAACGAACACAGAGTTATCGTATATACTCGTATAGGTACAGAAAAAGAGCGAGACAAGAACGATAAGACTGTATTATTTTTCTTTAGTTATTATATTTGTCCTGAGGAAGCTTGATCTAAGCGAAACCGGTTAGCGTAAAAGTACAATAAACTAGTGGTTTATAACAAAGTGGTTATTTTATTTAATAAATTATTAAAGAATTTTCAATGACTTGTGATGCAGACAAGGAGACAGGAAAAATAAATTAATAATATTGCAGTTGCGACCGTTAACTTCATGTTTGTGTCTTTATCTGCTTCACATTTCATTGTGAATTATTGATACTATCTTCTTCAATACTTTTTAGTAGTTTTTCAATGGAATAATCAACAATTAAACACTAATTTTTTCTCCGTTGCAAACCAAAAAAACAGAAACAATTCGATCGAGAGTCAAAAAGCTTCCGGCATCTCTATACAACCAATGACAGTCACAATAAGTGTCACCAATGACCACCATTATTCAAGAAGAGAAAAAAAAAGATTTTTCTTTCAAAACTGCAGGACGGGGAAATTTTACAAAACCGGAGCCTTGTTCCGGTTTGCTCCGGCTGAATCCAAGCACAGTATCTTATTTTAGTTTAGAAACATACATTTTCTACGAAAACTTGTTGGCTCGTTACCCCTACTGTGATCATATTCCAAGTTTGCTCTGTAAATCCATTCCGTTAAAATAAATAATCTGCTTGATTTAAATGATGAATTTCATGAAAATACGTGGTTTTTGGTCATCATTTCAAAATTCAGTAGGTATACTTTTGTACACAAATACATAACAAAATTAATTAACATGTATTTATTAAACTACGTTATTTTCGAAGAAGAGGAAGGAAAATATGTAATCGTCTTCTCTTTTTTACAAACTTTGAATAATAGGTGTCTACAGTAAAGGTGTTCATCGTATATTATGTATTTTTAACGTTAACATTTCCAATTCAATATTTAGAAAAATGTATAAAAAAACAATTTTTATTTTATTTTTTTAATAATCGAATTGGTTGGCTATTTAATAAAAAAAAATCACATTGAATCATTAAATTGTACGACACTGTCCTCAAATAAATTTAATCAAAAAAATATTATCATGGCTGACGAACTTAATTTTATACGCGCGATATACTGCCATCTACCGGCGAAGAGCGTAGTTTGTTTAATATTTGGGTAGGTAACTACTACCTTATTATGTTGCTTAAAAGTTAGTAATTTACTACGCAGATTAAATAAACATTATTTCTAATTTCCTGCAGGTAATAATCCTGAATGATTCTGTTTATATTTTAATAATATATATCTATCAGATACGTGTAATAATTATTAAATCCATTTTTTTCACGATTCCAGAAGAAAAGTCTTTCACTTCATCTTTTAATAGACGTGTTTTTCTTTTTTTTCTGCTGTGTTTGAAAAAAGACATAAATAGTTATTTAGTTTAAAAGATTACTCGCCTGGGAGCTTTTGTCAGACAGATTGTTTGAAAATAGATATAATATCGTAGATTTTAATAATAATATTTGTCAACAATCCATCGCTCCGATTCCGATAATACATTTTCAATCCAATGGGTATCTAATTCAAAGGTATTTATGAAAGGGTATTCCGTCAAGTACAAAATTTTCGCACGTACGAAAATGTCTGTGTTTGAAATTTATATGTAGAAATAGGATCCGCGTCACAGCGCTCGGGTAGAATTCATAAAATCTACAAATTTAAAACAATGATTTGGTAAACTTCGGATTACATTCGTGAAACTTCGGCGACACGTGATATGCGAAGACACTTAAAATGCGAACCGTGAACGTTAAGGTACCATGCGAAAACACTGTATTGGGCCTTCTAACCCCTTGACCGTCAAAGCTCTGGAATAAAATCTACGAAAGAAATTTATAGTTTTTTTATACGGCATAATAAAACAATTAACAGCAACATACTATAAGGTCTCAAAGGCGGGAACTAATTATGTATAATGACACGCACGTTACATTCAAATAATTTTCATTCGACACAAAAATGTACGTGTGTGCGCGATGCTTATTCAAGGGACGACTAGTTTCTGTTAGTGTTTGAACGGCTGTGTCTTTCTGTACAAATATTTAGCCAGCACATTTAACAATCAGAGCCATCTGTTGATACATACCTCTATTAATTAATATAACTTTACTCACGAAAAAATGATTATATTACGTTGGCTTTCTTTCAAGCAATTGGGTATTTTCACAAACTTTGGATACCGTTAAAAATGTGTAGAAAATTAAATTAAATTTTTGTTTTTCTCATCCTGATCATCACACTAAAAACGTATAATTTTTATTTTTTTATTAATTATTTATTGATTCCTAAAAATATCTAAGACTGCATATTCCGAAAGTGTTCGAACTGGTTAAAACGTCATTATGATGCAGATAACGCCACTTGTTGGTAAGACGTTGGTCAGCATGTCGTATTCACGAACATGTCATTTTGGCAATCAAAAATTGCTCACTTTAAATCGCAAAGGAAAATTTATTGTTAAACATAAAAACGAAAAGAAATAAATCCATCCTTATTGTAATTTTTTTTGCGATAGAACAAAAAACTAGTGATAATACTCTGTTACGTGATTGACAAAATATGAAAAGTTTACATACCTATCTAGTAATTGACTTGTAATATGCACAAATGAAGCGATTTTTTGAATATTTGATAATAATAATAATAAAAAATAAAAAAAATTATTTAATTTCTAATACAATTACAAATATGTTATATGTAATTCGTAAGAGAAATTACAGGTACCTATTTAATATTTGTAAAACAATGTACAAGGAAAAAGAGTTTTACTAAAATTTAAAAAAAAATTAGAAATATTTAAATAAATTCAGGCAGTGGTGAAGATCGCGTCAATGAGAAGAGATTCTTTCAAGAATCAATAGAATTTCCCTTTTGAATCTCTCCTCACTGACGCAAAATAAGTCGTTATCCTATGAGATTTTGTTCGGGAGCAATATACTCTTCCCCACCGGGAGAACCATTCTCAGGTTGGTCCTACAGGTAGGAAGATAGAATAATCTATGACGACGCTGTTTTAGATAGTCATCAGGAACATAAAGAGTTATGCGTTCAAAAATAGCTGAATTCTCTATAGAGCTTCGCAGCAGTCTAAAAAAGTGGGTAGCGGTATATCCCTCTCTTCTGAGCTGCAGGGAGTGAAATCTGAGCATGCCCACAAGAAAGTTAGTTGGATAAAGCCACGGATAGAGTCCGTACTCCCTCATGTAAAGAAATCTCAAAAACTTTTTCTGAACCCTCTCTAACATGAGGGAGCACCCCGTATCGTGAGGATTCTAAATAGCCGACCCACTCTCCAGCCTACTACGGACTAAAGAGAAGTATATATTCTAAGAGTACGAGTATCCCGAAAAACCCTCACGGTCCGAATGACAAATCCTAACATTTTTAATGCAGATTGACTTACCCCATCGATATGAACACGAAACGTAAGTTTACTTTCATACACGATTCCAAGATCCTTTATAGTAGAAACACGTTTGAGATTATGACTGAGCATAGTATATCTGTGGTAGGTGAGACTAAATGCTCTGGTGAAAGACAGGACTACGCATTTTGGAATATTGAAATGAAGCTGATTTTGTAGGCTCCATTCAGAGATGTTATCAATGTCAGCTTGAAGACGTAGGCAATCTAAAATATTTCTAATCAGTAGAAATAATTTGAGATCGTGAGCAAAAAGGAGAAAGCGAGAAAAACGGATGACTTTAGCAATGTCATTAATGAAAATAGAGAAGAGAAGAGGCCCTAGGATTGACCCTTGGGGGACCCCAGAAAAAACAAGAAAATCAGCGGATTGAAAAATTCCGTGTGTGACAAATTGCTTCCGGTTTTTGAGATAACTTCTAAAAAACTTTAGCATACGAAGGGAGAAACCCATTTGGGCAAGTTTTGTTAGTAAGATATCGTGATTCACGGTATCAAAGGCTTTGGAAAAATTATTATACGAACTGTCTTCTTGGTATCCACTATCTAGGGACCTAGCAACAAAGTCAGCAGCGTCATCAGCTATCGGCAGGTTGAAGGAACCAAAGCGCACACCTAATACTAAGTTCGGTGATCGTGCTTACGGAGTGTCAGGACCTAAAGCCTGGAATGAACTGCCGCATGACTTAAGAATTATCAAAGACTCAACAGAATTCAGAACTAAACTTAAAACACATCTTTTCAGACAATCGTATCCATAAATTAAAGAAATTCACCTGTAAATTGCTTAGCTAGGCTAGGCGGTTAGTACTTACCTAAATTCATTAAATAAATAAATAAAAAATAAAAAAATAAAATAAAATAATAAAATTAAATAAAAAATTCACGCATCGGTGCGCAAATGCGTCCACAGCCCGCAACACTGTAAATAACCAAAGTGTAAAATATTTTTTTTAAAAACGTTAATATTTATTAAAAGCTTCTTTTGCTTTTTAAGGTAATTTAATTAATAATTAATTTCGAGTCCTAAAATTCATTTTATGAATACTTTCCAGTTCTAAAAATTAATACCAATAATTCAATAAATACCACCTCTTCTTGTGCCACCAATCATCTAATAAATGTAACATCAATAGAAAAGGAGAAACAAATAAGAATGTAAAACTATCATCTCTATAAATAAATTTTTCTAAAACTGTGTTCATCTGAAGCGACCTGCCAGGTAAGTACGTTTTTCTGTATCTGTTTGTACATAATTAGTTAAGAAATATTTGTACAGCGCCCTTGAGGTGATTTTTCACAAAAACGGAGCTATACAAATCATCCAACTATTATTATTATTAGTCAGTGAAAACCATCAGATTGGTTTCTGTAGATCTTCCTTTTCTGAAACCATGCTGTTCGGGGATAATATATGCGTCTATTTGAGGTACAATGAATTTATGGATTAGCTTTTCAAATACTTTAGCAGCAGGTCAAAGTATGGCAACAGGTCTATAAGTTTCGATTGACTTTTTGGAACCATTTTTAAAAATAGGACATATTTTTGAAATTTTCCATAATTCTGGAAAAGTGGAGGTACTAATAGCTAGATTAAATATAAAGGATAACGGTGCTTTAAGGAATTCAGCGCACCCTTTAATAAAGAATACGGGAACGAAGTCGGTTGATGTGGCAGGTAATTCCAACCAACCTCGGCTAAAGCCAGGAGCTTAGCCATTCTTAGAGAAAACATACCCCGTAGAAGTTTTTAATATCAATTAATTAGCCATTTATACTGCTAATAAGTGAAAATAACCACTAAAGCAAATCGACTGCCACAATACGGGCATCTGCTTAATTTGGCAGTCGAAAACCATGTAAACTGTATAATATCGTTTTATACTTTAAATTAATGAATAAAGAAAATAAAGAATAAATTACCTTGCCAAAAAAAAATACGTACACTTATTTTATCTCATTGGAAATATTTGGTGTAAGAAAGGATATTTATTTAAAACGTGTAGGGGTGGATATTGAACTAAAATGTATGTACAGCGGAATGGTATGGTACGCCCCATTTCATCACGGCAAGGAAGGTGGAAGACGCCCGAGGAGTTAAATTCACAACTCGAAGAGAAAATATATTCAGACCTTTCGACACTTGCCAACCTCCCTCTTCCCCTCCGCCTTACTTTGCCATCTTCCTTTCTAGCCAGTGAAAACTGCCGTGTTGTCAACGGCGATAGTTTTTTAGACTCTCATTGACTAGAAAAATATACCGAAAACTTTTGGAACGAAAAGGTGAAAGTTCTACAGCCTCTGTCTGTAGAACTTTGTACAGTATTTTTTCGTGGTACCACATAATGTTCCCATTTTACCCAGGTTTTAAGGTTGTGTAAAGGGTTTCACAGGCCCAGTGCTAACTGCGCAGACCTCCATCGTGGTACATTGCTCGCACGTTCCAGGTTATTTACGGCTCCGCGCTCCGTTGTGTCCGTAATCGAAACCAAACACTCAGACTCAGACATACGTAGATAGGCACTCCATGTATTATGCTCAAAACCTTTCTACCAAATATAGCATGCACCTATATACACCCTACGTGCATGCTAACACATGCCACACATGTGTGAAAGTGTGAGATACGTGGGTATAGCGCTACCAATGAGATAATCGGTGATGTTCGATGGTACAATAATTATCAATTGACGAAAGGTGGCTCGCAATAGTCACATTTGAATCAGATTCCAAATAGAAAACAATAAATAAAAATCTACAATACTTAACACAAAAAAGTTTATCGCATGTCAAATTATAACGAACAAGTTAACAGCTAACAGCAAGTACTTGTCATTGTCACACACAGGATTTTCCTAGTGAAATGAGTGGCTAATACTTTTGTTTTTATAATTAAATTTAAGAATAAATAAATAAATAGAGCACCCTTGATATGATATGATCGTTTCAAGTACTTGAAATAATAACAAAAATATTGACTTTTCCACTCAAATTATGAGTGTCCTTCGCGAATTCTAACAATGGCCTATCAAATGCTATTATGAATTTTTTTTAAACCTAAAAATGCATTGCTGTGATGTGAAATTTTTTTAATTTGTTCAAACAAAACTCACGAGGTATATTAATAATATTTTCGTTCATTTAACAAAGGCATATCAGAGGATGTTATACGAGAAGAAATAACAGGCACTTCACTGTATACAGTAGCACACACTAATTCACTAACAGTGACGAGCGGTCCATAAAGGCTGAAAAGCTGTGCCTACACTAAGAAAAATGTACCACGAAAAACAGACGAGAAATATCTGACCAAAATGTATTCTCTCCATGAATTTGGTAAGGAACTTGTACGTTCATACATTCAGTTTACCACAAAAATCAGTGAAAGATGGTAACATAAAGGCAATTTTCTAATTTCTATTCAATGCACTATTCATACTCCAATTTGAAAAACTACACACAGCCTACATTTGGTGAAAGAGCGATTCACGCTACTGTTCACTGATCACTTCAATTAATTCGTCTCTAGCAACCAGTCATTGAAATATTTCATTATTTTACATCATTTGTCCACCTCTTCCCAAACTGTTCACAGGTCCACTATTAACAGATTTTTGATGTGTTATAAAAAAAGATAAATCATTATGTCTAACGACAAATTTCACAGGAGTCACTACTTACGTAGGTATCAATGGGCGAACTAAAGAAATTGGTGAAGAAATTGCATAAAGTGCACATATTTATAAGAATGTATTAAAAAAACAAAAAGTTCAGATTCAAAATAAAAATAAAAACTCACAGGAAATGGATTATAGGTCTTTGACTGACAAAAAAACCTTTCAACTTGTAACACACATTTCACAGAAATATCTCATTATAACGACTTCACATAGTCGCACGGTTTTAACGTCAAATATTTGCATATTTTAGCAATGTTTTATATTCATCCTGTTTGCGAAACGAACGTACAACACCTGGCTGTATGCAAAGTCAAATATTCAACGCTTAAAAAACCTGCTAAACTTATATATTAAGTAAAAGGGAATAATTTGACTATACCAAGTTCACGATTGGATTGTGTTGTGTAAGCTGAACTTTTAGTTTAGTGGCATGTTTAACCACCTGAATATAATGGTTAGTTGTGGGTTTAAGCGCAGGTTTAAGACCGCTGGCACTCGGTCACTTTTGCTTATTTGTACGTTGGAATATCTACAGGTAAATGAAAGGATTTTCAGG